>VWZF01004328.1:325231-360032 GCA_013396755.1 Sclerurus mexicanus
GAATAATATGCATTCTGTTGTCAGCTAATTAGGGCAGCAGACACAACCATCTGAATGAGAAACTACCATTATAAAAGAAATATATAAGCTAAAACAAAATTCATATTTTGCAAGTAGACATTAAAAGCTTGAGGGAAATATAAAAGTTCATGAATGACAGACAGTGGAAAATCACAGAGAACAGAAAATACAGACCAATATAATAGTAACAGATATCACAATACCTGCTCATGGAAACTGAATGCTCAAACCTGACAATTTATGGTTGATCTGAAAAATACAGATGTTTGTGTGTTTGGCACAGCCCATTTTAAAGAAGTATAGGAAGCTGTGTTATGCCCAAGCTGGGATTTATAATGTTATTCCATGCAACTTGTTCCCAAAACAGTCTTTATCTTCTTTATTTCTATAGTGTGTTTTCAGGCTTTACTGACTTTAGAGGGATTCAGTTTGGCTACTTGGTTGTCATTTTGTTGTCCTTTAACCAGACTTACCAACTTTTTGTAAAGAAATACACAGAACTGACAGATAAACAGTCCCACATGTTATACTCTATAGTCAATAGAAATTTCTTCTTAGTCATTACCATAGGAATTCTGCATTTGCTAAGGTTGCGTCATGGACACGAGCATTACTATGTCAGTCCACTGCAATCAGCACACAGGTTTGTGTTATGCTGTGGCACGCACTTAATTAAATGTTTGAACAGTCATAATGGTGACAGAATGCAGCAAGAAACAGAGATATCAATACCTCACATAGAGAGCAAGCCAAATGTTTTCTAAGTCTAAGAGTTATCACTTTTGTGAAGGACAAAAATTCTGCTGGTTATTGCTGGTTTTAGATTTTAAAGGACGTTGCTAGTGACACTTCTAATATCTTAGAATGCTATTGATTTTTTTTTTTAATAATAACCTATACAATTAAGAGGATTAAAAAATTCAAGTCTTCTGTTGTTACTAGAGATGTTTCTTATCATGTAGCACTGATATGGCTGATGCTTGGTAAAGTTATTTATATAATTTGGTCATTATTTGGATTTTTCAATATTTAATTAAACATTAACTGCAGGCAGCAGGGAATAACAGTTGAAAGCAGTTCAGCATTTCAGTTTAGGTTCACCTAACTAAACTTCAGCACAGATCTTTACAAAGGTGTCCTGCTACAAGGGCAGAAGCACAGCAATCTTCATAGACAGATGCCAAATCCCACGCAATTATTTTGCTATGACTTAGAGTGGACTGCCCGTCCTGGGGCTAGTGCTTTTTCCTCTTTACCCACACATTTTGTTGTTAGAGTATGTATATTTGCATTCTCCATTTAGAGAAATCAATTTTTTTCCCACCGCCAACCATTTTTCTTGGCAGTTTGCTTTCCCCATTGCTGGGTGAGCAGCTTATGAGAAATAAACCACTGCGGCACATCAAACCTTATAAGATGGCCAGGGCAGTAATTCAGTGGCTGAGTGTTTCCAATCCATTCTTTTTCAAGTGGCTTGTTTAAAAACAAACAACGGAAACAAAACCTTATGTGTCCCTTGATATTTAATAAAACTATAGGATGACCTTTTGCCTTAATAATGCCAGTGACATGCATTTTGTTTATCTTTCTAATTATATATTTATAGTTGACATGAAAATTCTTCCCACTAGACATCACTAACTGCACAAAACCCAGTTGTGTATTGCTTTTGTGAGACTTTTGTTATTATAGCATGATTAAAATAGTACATTAATTATGCATCCTGCTATAAAACTGAATATAGAAAAGGAAATAAATATGTATTAATAATACATTAGTTATTAATCTGTGTACTTGTAATTTGAATGAGATGTAAACTACTGCATCTTCTGTTCGTGAAGGCCACTTACCTGCTTTTTAAGTCCACTTACATCTCAGAATCGTGGAAGGACAAGTTTTTGTTAAAAGTGCTACAAATGAGTAGTCCCAAGACAAAACTGTTACATTACAAAGCTAAAATTTTACCCTACCATGAGATATGGTGGTACCATAATAAAACAGATTTATCACTAGGTTGGGCCACGTACAGCCAACTTTTAATCATTCACCTTTCTGACACAGCAAGAGTGATTCTGACTTTTTATTTGTGAGTTTCCTTGTACCATTAGAGGAAACGTTTATACTAAAGGGAAGCCAGCTACGGCTTATAGACTTGATGAAAAATATTGCAGACAAGGGTATTTAAAAAAAAAAAAAAAAAAAAAAGTTGGTCTTGTAAAGTACATAATTTGATTGGATTGCCTTAACAGAAGATTGTGAGGTTGTGTGTGTATATCTCAAATGTGAGGATGTTGCACCTACTTAGTAGTAACCAAGGGCTTCCTAAATCTTTGCGCATCAAACTGTCATTTAGTTAAAGGACAGAATCAGTAGATTAAGAAGTAAAATTGGAGCAAATTAGCCGCAGCAAACTTTCATTAAATAAAACCATTTGCTTTCTTTTTGGCTCAAACTAGAATAAAAATTAATTTATTTAATGCAAGAGCTCCTTGGCAAGATTTTCTCTAGGAAATTAAATGTGCCTGGGACTATTGATGCCAGTGAGGTCAGTTGTCATAGAGTGGCCCATGTCTATGTTATTAAAATTTGTTAGTCTACAAAAGAAGGTGAGTGCAGAAAAAATGCCTATGGAGAATATTTTTAACTCCTAAAATTTGTTTAAAATATAGTTTGGGAGAGGCCTAGTCCTAGTTGTCTAGGAATAAAAGTATTCCAGGGAGCATTTGTGAAACTTAAGAGATGGTTGACTTTCAGTCTCTTTGTACATTTGCTAGCACTGATTATTTTCCTGATTGTGGTAGTGCTGTTGAGTGAATGCTCAGAAGATAGAGTTGTCCAAAGATATATTTTCACTGAAGATTTTAGTTCCATCATTAAAAGGTCTATGTATTACTTCTCTATTACTCAGATTTTTTAAATTTAGAATGCACTAATGCATGCAAAAGGAAAACCAGACAATTCTGCTAAGGCTAAGTTAAAAACAGACACAAAATCCTGAAACTGACAGCTACATTGTGGTTATGTTTTCACATTGTCTTAATACTGAACAATGACAAGTAGAAACCTTCATCATGAGTGTGCAGTTTTAAAAGTTGATTGTCTTGATTTAAAAGTTGTGTCAGCCAAGAAAGGTTAAAATAATTACTCTTAGTATTAGTGACAGCAATACAACAACAGTAACAATACAATATGTATCTCTTATTTGGGATTTACACTAAGGAATCTAGAAGTACATAAAAAAGAATATGAATATTATTTTACGTACTGTGAAATTGAGTTAGAGTCAAGTGGAGTGTCATGACCAGGATTCCCTTTTAGGTCATGGGCAGCATCACACTATAGCTCTGTTCACTGTAACAGCATCTATGGTTTGGCACATAGGTTTAAAATTTGCCCATATAAATTCTGAAGGTTCTGAGTCAAGTATCATGGATAAGTCATCTTTAAAAGTAGTGATTAAAAAAAAATAGTGAATGTTTATTAAACTAAAATGGTTTTCACTCTTCCTAGCTCTCCCTTCTTGTATTGTCATATCTTCTTAGTTTTCTTGACAGAAGAAAAGATCATCAAGTCAAAGAAAGTGTCTGCCAAAAAACAGATTCACCTGTCTATAAACACTTCCTGATAAATATTTTATGTACAATAAAAAAATCCAAACTTCCATTGGTGAAAAATAGTGGTCTCTCTTTATGTAATCTTTTCAGTCTTGGGAAGCTGTTTATTTTTCTTAGTGTCTAACCTTCATTTCCTTTTATTTAACTCAATAGTATTCTCTTCACTTTTCCTTTTATAGCAACCATTGGTACATTGAAAAATTGTTCATGATCTTATGTGTGGAAAATCTTGACCATAGAGCATAACAAGGAGTGGATCTATTCTATCTTTCATCACTATATGCAAGACTTTCCATCACTTTCATTAGAACACTCAGGAAACATTTTAGTATTTTTCCTTGAAAATGTGATTATCTATCTCCTTCCTTTCTAGAACCACTCTGTCAATTACAGTGTGCACTCTTCTAGTAAGAGAGATGAAAACACATGAGTACTGGTGAATACTAGCTTGCAAACAAGAAAAAAGCAAGCTGAAAAAAAAAGCCTCCACATTGATGTTGTAACAATTCATCTGTTGTACTGTTGAATTTCCTTAATCTTAGTGTTGCACAATTATATATTCACTGTTTCCTGGAGTGATTTCTGTGAAAGGAAACTAAATGGTCTGGCTGACTGCTGAATGCTTTGGCTCCTTTAGGACACTTCAGTAGAAGTGGTTTTGCATTACCTGTTTGGATTTTTTTTTTTTTTTGAAGAGCAAGTCATAAGTAATTATATTCCAAACCATGATACTGTAGCGTTTTTATAAGAATCATGTCCTCCTGTTTACTAACCTTACATAGCAACAGTGCATTCATTCAGTTAGTTTGCTGGGATACTTTGGCAGTGCTATATTTTCATGAATGCATGAAAATCCTTCTGTTTAAAGCACTAGATCCTCTTAAGTTCTGCAAATACACTAATGGTATTGTAGCTGACAGAGCACAAAATATCAAACAATATCAGAAGGGTTATCCCTTAATTCCCACACTGCTACATAGATGGTTTCTGTGTTTAAACTAACCTTTAGTTAAACCTATTTAAACCAACTTTTGCTTACTTTGGTGATGTTTGTAACTAAACCCCCTCCCATTTTTTCTGTAAGTTGTTGATTATACTGCACTCATTCATCGAGGTTGGTGAGCCATAGAGAGAAAAACCCTGACACTCCTAGTGGATTTATTGGTGGGGGAGAGGAAGTTGGAGTATTTCCCTGGGACTTTATAACTTCTTTAATTGCAGGAATACATAAATTTTGTTCAGTTAGACCATTTCTCTCACTACCTCCAAGAATTGCTGTCTAGATGTACATGCATTTTAAGGTGTGGGGAAATGAGCAATGAAAATATGTATCTAAAGCAAACTTGAAACTTGTCTCTAATTCCAAGTAGAAAGCATTCCAGTTGTATCTCAAGACAGTGCAACTTGATAAATCTTTTCAAAATCCACTTTTTGGAAGTCCTGTGGAATGTCTTAGAAATTTGCTCAGAAGACAGCTGAAAGGAAGTCTGCAAATTATTCTGGGGGATCTGGATAGACTAATTCAAAATTCTTTGTGAATTTAGAGAAAGGTGAATTGGAATTTGACAGGCTTCCTACAATATGCATTGTATGAATTATATTATACTTATTTTATAATATAGAGCAGCAAAATAATCCTCAAGAGTTAAAGGTTAGGTGCTGGACATATATGAGAAATGAACTTCAGGAATACAGTTTCATGAAGATTTGGTATGGTTCTTGCGTTCCCTCCCTGCCTTTGCAGCCAAGAAAGCCTTAGTTTTCTATCTCTATAAGATCTGTAGCTTCTAGGGTTTATGTGGCTGGTAAGGTATAGATATTTGTGGCTGGGCACCATCATTACATGCACACACACATAAATGCAGACAGATGCTCTGATGAGCAACCAGACAAGAGATGTCCAGTTGGTATAATGATAAAATAAAAATGCTATAGAAGCAGAGCCACTGCTTTGGCATTTCTTCACACTAGTGCTTTAATGTTATGCCAAGGCATTGCAACTTAGGCTCCAGATACAAAGGAAGTCTGTAGTGAAAGAGTGGTAAAAAATGTCAATTTAACACTGAAGTGAGCCCAGTGTTATTCTGAGTGGTGCTAGCAGCTGAGAAGGGAAACAACAGTGTAAAATTACTCTTTCATTTTCTGTTCTTGCTTGTTACCTTTCATGCTTGCTTGGAACCCCTTTTATGTGTGAGATAGGGTCTGATAAAGGAAGTGGTGGTACATGAAGTAGCATCATGACAAAGCATAAAGTGATCATTGTCCTTACTTATCCTTACTGCACTTTCACACCATTAATGTAACTAATAAGAGTTACACTTAGGATCTCACCTCTGTGCTTTCAGTAGTAGAGTCATACTTGGAAAGTGACAGCCTCTGCTAAAGCACTGCAAAATATATTAGGTTATTCTCATCACTCTAAACAGACACATATTATTTCCCATTGTGAGGAAGATTGAGTGACTTGTTTCAGCTCAGACAAGAACTCAGTGATTATAACTAGGAATCCATATACTTTTTGGTACTTAGTTTACTTGAAATAGCATTATAACATTAACAAATGTGAAAAATAACTGCATATTTGGCACTGAGGCAAATTACCAGACTGTGATAAGTAATTTTAGAATTATTTACATAAGCAGTTAACTTATCTGTACAAAAGTTGCAATTCTCTTTCTGCTAATACTGAGATTTCTTTTTCTGGTTCCTTCTCTTCATTCCTTTTGGCCTTGTGTTCCCCCCCCCCACCCCTCCAAAAGTTCTTTCATCCTGTTAGCCAGGATTTGCTCCTAAGAATTTGCTTTCAACAAGAGTCTGTCATTTTTTAGCAGAGTTCCAGTCTGTGGGACTGTAAACAAAGTACCCATGACAACTGATTCATCCTCCACTGAGACCACATGTAGTACCTAGGAAATGTCTGCACTTAAAAAGAGTGGATCCTGTTCCCAGCTCAGGTTTGCAGCACAAAGTGCCAGAACAGATGCCAAGAGAATTCATTTTGGCTTGAACTTTCTGAATAAACTAATGTGTGATGAGGAAGGTAGTCTCCACTGACGTTGCTGCCTGCATTCTTTCTATTTAAAGAACAGAGGAACAAGCTCCAGTCCACAAAGTGCAATCATTTCCCCCAATACCTGATTTAATACGAGTAATTTCTACTTACAGAGTATCTTTCTGTTGAGAAGCTCACAGTCTACAAACATGAATTAATTAAGCTTTATACTCCCTCTGTGCTGCATAGGTAGACTCAGGAATAGAGTGGTTTAACATTATGCTAGTGTGCCAGTTGGGAAATACCAGAAATCTAGTTTTCTTAATTTGCACATGCCCTGGGGTAGATTCAGTGCATGCCTTAAATGCAAGTACTGAAGAAGACCATAAGGAATGTGGTATTGATAGTACCTGTAGGCTTACAGGTTTGAGATACGGACCTGTGCTTGGGAGAACTGGAATGCATATGGCAGTGAAGCACAGGCCGATTTCTTGTGAAAAGCTGTATGTCACAGCCTGCCAAGGTACACAGACTTACCAGTGGGCCTTGAAGAGACTTGCTGTTGCAGTGACCTGTACAGTTTTGCCTTGTCTTCTCTCAACTCAAGCAAAGTGAATTAAAGATGCATCTTCTTTATAATGATTTCCCTATGACCAAGCTGGTAGCTATATGCAGATATGGATTTCCTGGTGGGGTTGAAAGGACAAGAGCACTTCCATTTGGCATCATCTGCTATGACATATATACCTGAGGTATATGATAGCCATAAATACTCTGGCCAGTCAGACTGGTTCTGTATTTAACCCCTGGTATTGGACACAGAACAGTCAGCTGAGCTTAGGAATCATGTCTTCTGGTTTTGTTACTACAAAAGTTGTCTAATAAATAGTTCTTTTTTTTTTTCTCTTTGAAGCACTATTTTTTTAATGTGCAGTAACTTCTGATTTTGTTTTCCAAAATAGCAGCTTCGCACTGTATAAATTATTACCTCAGGTACTAGGACACTGTTGCTAAGAAAGCAACAAGAGAGACTGTAAAAGGATGTTAAAAAGAAAGAGCTTCTGCATTTTAAGAGTAATGGCTAAAAGACAATTAAGACATAGCTGTTAAATCACAGAGCCAGGCCAATGCACATTGGGACTGCAAATTGGAAGTATTGCATTATTTTTAAATGGCTGCATATCTGCTGCAGCATCCATAACACTTGTTCCTTCTCTAAATCTGCGTAACTTATTGCAGTGGAAAAAAAAAGGAATGCAATTTAAACTACCTAAATAGAAAATATCTTGATATTTGTCCACTGTTAGGTATACATCCTAACTGCATAGTGTCCATACACTTTGGTTTACAAATAAATGACTCAATGCCTCTTAAAACCTTTTGGGAGGCAGAGTGGATGACATGAGCTGCTTGAACAATGGTTGCTGAAGGCGTTTTAATGACTTAAGCTTGGAAGAGGCATAATATCCCAGTGTGGAGAGTCTTTATGCCCTGGTAGAATTTCTCCTTCTGGAAAGTGTTTGTATGCTTTTAGAGTGTTTCAGGCTGTTTACTAGTCCCCAGGGGCAGGCTGTGGTGATACAGCCACCCAAGAAGATACAAGATCCTCAATACCTAAGAAAACATGAGGTGTTACTCTCCTTCTTCCTTTTGTGCTTACTCAGTAATCCTGTACAAATATATCTTTCCTCTAGAGTGTAAGCAGGCAGTGGAAGACTTTTTTTTTTTTTTCAGAATAAAAGCTGGATAAAATAACATCATTGTATGTTTTTAGCCTTTAAAAGTCATTGGGGGTTTAATTCCTGTAGCATTGATCCACAACTAGTGTCTCAGAGCTGGAAGCCACAGAAATTTCTGAGCCACAGAAATGGGTTCCAATCCTACATTTTGTAGAGTCCCGTCACTCAGTATAAGTGAGATTTTGGCTAAAAATGTTTTGCATTTCAGGGTCAAGCCAGAACTTTGACAGACTTTTGGAGGAAAAGAAGTTGAATCATTCTACCATCAGAATCAGTTTACCCATCCAACAATATAATAAAAGTAATTTGAATTTGCCGGTTTGTTTTGTAGGGGTTCCGCTTAAATTCTGCTTCATCTGCTTAAATCTGCCTTGTCCTTAAATTGAGACAACTGGCCTATATCAGGGTATGACAGGTTATATTTAACTATTAATTTTGCCACAGAGTGAATCCTCTAAGTTAAGTAGAACTCAGAAGGGAAAGAAGTAACTTTGAAATCCTCTAATTGTACATGTAACCACTGATGAACTGCTTGAACAGTTCAACAGAAACCTTTGCAGAACCTTTTGCAAATTCTAGTTGGGGTTTTACTAAAACAATTTCTTCACACTTTCAGAGCTTCTGATTGTAGGTGCTGGAGTGTGTCCAAAGAAGGGAAAGAAAGCTGGTGAGAGGATTAGAGAAATAGTCTTATGGGGAGCAGATGCGGGAGCTGTGGTTGTTTAGCTTGAAAAAAAAGGGGGTTCAGGGCAAACCTTATCACTCTCTACGACTACCTGAAAGGAGCATGTGGTGAGGTGGGTGTCAGTCTCTTCTCTCAGTTAATAAGCAATAGGACAAGAGGAAATGACCTCAAGTTGCACCAGGGGAGGTTAAGCTTAGGTATTAGGAAAAATTTCTTTGCTGAAGGGGTAGTCAGTCAGTAGAACAAGCTGCCCAGGCAAGTAGTGGAAACATCATTCCTGAAAGTGTTCAAAAACAAGTGAATGGCATGTGGTTTAATGGTGAATGTCACAGTGCTAGGTTAACAGTTGGACTGCATGACCTTGGAGGTCTTTTCTAACCTTGACAATTGCTTTTTAGTATGTGCAACTTCACTGACAGATTGTTGGTAGCTGAAAAAGGGAAGAGGAATGTCTTTGTGTTTGATTTCCTGAGGTTTCTTCTGAGTTAAAAGTTGCTACAGGCTGCACATCTATGTTCAGTTTAGTTTCCTGTTTTTGTAAGCAATAGGAAGAGATGCTTGCATGTGTCAGAAAGTAAAATTGTAACTGTGCTATGCTGAGATGGATTGAAGCAGTACAAAATGAAAGGGAGAAATTACAAAGATGAGGTTATAATGTCAAATTCCCCAACTGATTTTGAATTAGAAGCAGAAATATGCTTTGGTTTATAATCATGATTTACTTCTACCACCCAGGTCCCCATCCCAAAGAAGACCACGTTCATTCTGCTGAAATATGGAAAACTGAAAAACCATTTTAATATTGTAATAGGAAATAAAAAGGGCTGAAAGATTAATAATAGAATGCCAATGTATATGTGTAATCCAGGCTTGAACCTGAGGGCAGTCCTTTCAAGTAGTTGAATGACATCTGTGTGTAATTTAATAAATGACTGTTGTAACACAATTGGAGAAGCTCTCAAACACAATGTGTTGCTGTTGATTGCTCAGTTCAATTACTGTAAACAAATAATGTAATGTTCTAATAGTCACTGAAATAAATCTAGCCTAAGAGGGTTGGAAAAAGGTTGGAAATATCAAAGCTACATTTATTTATAATTCAATGATTTGTTGCCAGACTCACCTAAAAATAAAAGGTCATCCTTCTATGAGTATATCTGTAGCAAGGTTACCAATTTCAAGAGCTTAATGACAACTTTTAGCTGATGGTTAGAACAGATTATTTTCTCAGCATAGATATTCACGAGTTACTGTACACACAGAAATACTTAGCAACAGGTAGAGGTTAAATGCATTAATTGGCAGACTTTTATTTCTATTTACAGGCTATTTGAACAGGGCTCTGAATAACCTGGTTTAGTGGATTGTTCCCTGCCCATGACAGGGATTGGAACTAGATAGTCCCTTCCAACCCAAACCATTCTACAATTTCTATAAAGAGCTGGATATACAAAGAAGAGATAGATGAATTAAAGTGTAATTTAAAATGAAGCATATTTATTTTGCCATTTGAAATAACCAGGTGGTTCATATCCAATTTTGAGATGTAACACAGTGCTCCAAATCATTTTTCCCCTTCTGCCTTTTCCATATACTGCAGCTGTTTCTTCTATTAAAAATGTTTTGTTTGCTCAGTAGATCTTTGTGATCTCTGAATTTTCACGCCACTTCACCCCAGATTTTTCCTCAACTTCTTGTGTAATTTAGTTACTTCATATCCCCAGCTTTTTCAGCAGCAGCAGCCTTCCCTCCTTCCCATGAGCTAACCCTACCCAGAGCAATGCCTTAAGGCTGAGAGGACAGGATGCAGCTGCCTTTAAAAGCCTGTCAATGATGCTTCTTTTTAAGCTACTAAGAACAGCTGCACAGTGAGGTGGATTTACACTTCATACTTTTTTTTCCTGTATGAGGAATTACTCAAAAGCTGTATAGAATGATGAACTAGCTACTGATGCATGAAGGCAAATGAAGACACTGCCTTATGCTTAATGGCATCCTAAAGACAGCATTGCATTTTAGAGCCAGCTTTTCTGAGGAGACATTGTCTAGGTCAGATGCTGGGGTTATTCTTTACAGAAAATTTGAGGAGATTCTTATCTTCAGATGTGGCAGTCCTAGAGTAGGAACAAATTTGAGTTAGCTTGTATCTTGCATCCTTTGAGAACATAATTGTTTCAGTCTTGATACCTCTAGATTGCAACAAAGCAGTTAGTTGGGGGCTGTAATTTATGAATTATGATGTATTTTAACAACATGAGGTTTTGTTTTTTTTTAAATACAGAGCAGTATCTGGTGGCCCTAGTGACCAGAGTGTCCCCTCCCCCTTTCCAGCACTCCTCTTTTCTCTTCAGGCTCCATTAGTTACCAGCTTTATCCAGTCTGAGGAAAGCAAAAGGCAAGGGAGCAAGCCTGGCAAGCCTGTAAGGTGATGTTTCTTTGCCTGTTTGCTTCCATTTCCCCTTTTTCTGTTTATTTAAGTTGTAGCTGTCATCCACATGACAGCTGTGCCTGGTTGGAGGAGGGCACTGAGGGCAGTGAAGACCCAAGCAGTAACACAGCAGTAACAGGCCGCTGGATGTTTTTTGCTGTGGTTAAAAATGCCAAGTTCAAAACATATCTTAACATTGTAAATGAAAAGCCATTGTGGCCTTTCTGCAATTTCCAGCTAGGCTGGTTACAAAAGAATCAAACATATATTTGGTGGGATAAAGAAGTTTCGTCCAAATGACAGTCAGAAAGAGCGGGTGTAGACCTCAGTAATGACTGACCTAATGACTTGGATGCTATCTAACACCAGATATATGGGAAGAGGCTTGAGTTGCCCCTGCCCTCATTCCTTCAAAACTGAAGCCAGATCTTCAAAATTGAGTCCTCATCTTGAAAAAGAATAATCAAGGTCATGTAAGTGAGTTTTGGAAGGAATTGAATGCAAAGGATTGTTTTAAATTCTCCTAATACCACAACATTATTACTGTAAGAGAATCTATTTGGATTTCTGTTTATAAATTTATGTGTAGCACATTTCACAGAATCACAGAATAAGTAAGGTTGGAAGGGACCACAGTGGGTCGTT
The DNA here is from genome assembly GCA_013396755.1 of Sclerurus mexicanus. NCBI lineage: Eukaryota > Metazoa > Chordata > Aves > Passeriformes > Furnariidae > Sclerurus > Sclerurus mexicanus. Next base: position 337,356 of record VWZF01004328.1, read on the forward strand.
TGGTCCAATCTCTCTGCTCAAGTAGGGTCATCCTAGACCATTTATATTTTTCCATTTGCATCATGTTAGATTTTTTTGTGATTTGTCTTCTTGTGCTATAGGTTGTGACAGATAAATTTATCACCTTTAAATGGGATAACAATTTCATTAAATTCATCGATTTTATTAAATCTCTTATTACAGAGATCAAAACCTTTGCCTTGTAAACAGGCTGGAGAAAACATTTGCAAAATTACTAAAGGTTCTTTGAAAATGTATTTCTAACAATTAAAAACAAATTAACTGCCAGTTAACATGATTATGTGCACTAAAATGTGACTATAAAGTGTGAAACCAGCAGCTTCATATGATGTAAGATCATAAAAACGAGACATCAAAGAAACTCAAAGCTATAAAATGATAAGAAAATATTGGGAAAATTAACTTAAGGTTGTACTGTAGGTGATTAGAATTCATTTGAAAAATCTTTAAAAGATACGTTCTGACTAGATTTTAATGAAAACACTTGCTTTGGTGCCTTTAATAAATTTGGATTAATTGGTAAGAAAACATGAAATGTCAGATGCCTCAACATGATACAACACCTTTCAAACACCCAGCAGAATTTCAGAGTATCTACCAATGTGTTACTTTGCCAGTGCTAGGAAATGATTGCTGTATTTCTAAATGCCATCAGAGTAGTTGATTCATGTCCTACACAAGGAAATTCTGAATATTCTTATGAGTTTTTCCAAACAACAGAGTTTCTCAGGCTTTGGCAGTTACCTAAGCCATAGCTTGAAACACAAACACACTGAGTATTATGGGTTTGAAGTTTCTAATCACTTAAATCACAGATTATGTGGGTATGTTCAGCACTTAAATGGGAATGAAATCTGGAAAACTCTTGTTGTGTTGAAGTTCTCATGTGCCAAAATATCTGCTGATAAACCCTCCAACACTGCTGCATCAATATATGCATACAGCTGTTCATATCCTGAAGCTTCTGGTTTGCTAAAAGCCCTGTCTTTTACAGCCGGTATTTTCCAAGCAGATATTCTTCCTTCTGGGACCTCTCCTTGTAAGTTTTCTTGGGATGAGCCTCTCTCACCTGTGCAGAGAGCCTGTCAATTAAAAATCATGCCCAGGACACAGTATGCATGCTTGAGTGGAGAAGAAGCAGCAAGGATAGATGACATTTCTTGTTCTTTAGTTTTGCTTAAGAATTAAAGAAATTACATGACTCCTTTTGGAGCACTTGGGTGAAGAAGGGGAGGCAGTGTGCTGAGAGGCTGCACAACCTGAAGTTAGGTGACATACTGTCCAAGAGGTGGGATATATGCATCCTCTTCTCTTTTTCCATTGATTACTTGCTGCAACTCTTTGTTCAGGCTACTGGCTTTTGCAAAGATAGTCTTAAGCACTTTAAAGTGCAGAAGAACCTGAAAACATGACACAGATCTACCCAGTCTGCAAATTGGGTGCCAGACATATATCACCACTGACTATTGCAAAGACTTAGTCCTTCTTTCTTTTATCCTGAGCTAATTGGCACTATGATTAGAAGAGTGACTGCAGGCCATGACATGCACTGCTGTTACTAGCAGTGGAGTTAGACCAGTACAACTAGAGAAAGTATATCCTTCACCATTAAGCCTTAAGCCTCCTGTGAAAAAGGCAGTTTTTGCTGGCATATGATAAAATAAACAGTGTCCCTTTTCATGGAACATCACTGTGTGTTGCTCCAGCAATATTAGATTAGATAGTGAACCTGCTGAGAAAGCACTGAATCAGACTTGTTGGGGCAGCTGCCTTATGCAAGTACCCAGCTATAAGTGAAATTCTTAAACATTTCAAGTTTGGCACACTGGATTCCCAGACGAAGGCAGCACTAGGGAAAAGGGTCAAGTTTCATCTACAATGATTTTAATTTTGAATTGCTCTTTTCATTAATGAATTAGGTGCTCAATAGGGTGAAGGTTTTTCTCCTTTCAAGGAGCTGGCATGTACTTTTGTCTGCAACAGATTAGAAATATGATTTCACAGAGGAAATGTAATCTCATTTTAAATATTTACAGTATGCTAATGTTATGCTTCTACATTGGCAGAAAAACAGAACAGCATTAATTAGTTTGACTTATTTTCTAACAGAAACATGTTCTTTCCCTTTGGCTGGGACTATGTATTAGTAAAAAACCCCATTCAGATCCGTTCTTTGGCCCTCAAGTAATGCAACACAGTTTGTATCCATATGGCTAAATTTTCCCCTGTTCTTTAACCCTCCTCCAAAAGAGGATTGCCAGCTTTGTACCACAAGATGGAAATGGCTACTGGTTCCTCCTATTTCACATGCAGTAAATAAGCACTACTTGGGAGATGCTGTCTGGCACCTCTAAAGGAATCAGTATTGATAATTGTATGCCAGTGCTTGATCTCATGTGTTTTATATTCTAACTATACTGAGAGCCTGTGGCAGATGTCATACAACCACCACCAGGGTTAATACTAAAGAAATAGCTAAATATTTGTGCTGAACACAGAACTTAATTCGCTGGTTTTCTACATAGATGCTAGACAAAATATGGCATTGTACCATAGTTTTAACTTAAAAGACTCACCAAGGATTGAGCTAGGTAATACAGGAGACTGTGAAATGCCTTTCCCTGCAAGTTTTAAGTATAAGTTAGGCAGATATCTACCAGGCATACTTAATCCTGCATTACATTAGGAAGATGAACAAGCTATTGTCCTGAAATTCTGTCAGTGGTTGATTTCCACAATGCTGTGATGCTAGGATGCTTCCTTTCTGGCAGTTATGGCATGTGCAGAAAAAAACAATTTGCAAGTCTCACTTGTACTTAGCAAACAGAATCTGGGGTGGGGTTTTTTTGTGCTCATGAAAATGGAATTCCAAAATAGTGATTTTTTTTTTTCATCTCAGAAATACTTTTATTACAAGAGATTTCTTCAGGTGTTTTGTTACTGAGACTTTCCCTATATCTAGAAACTGATCTATAGCCATGGATGCAGATTAATTTTTAAATAGCAAAAAAAGAATTTTAGAAATACATGTATGTATTTTTCTTTGATGATTTAAGAATGCCCACAGGAATATTTCCTATTCATATGAAACACTTAAAAAGATAAAATGGTTGACAAATTCTTTACAAGAAAAAGCCACATAAACATTTGTGTTCATAAGTATTCAATATAAGTGTTTCTGATCCATAAATCAAAATCAATGTTCATCTCTACATCCTCTTTCAGCTTCCCCCTCTCCACACACACATAAACTTCACATAGGATTGTCTAAGGATACACAGTGCTAGGAATTAACACTGTTGTTCTCCCCTATAAAATGACCAGTATTTTGAGATATGACTAACATGACATAAGTCACACTTTTTGCTTAACCATCATGATTTATATTTTCCTTTTTTGAGCAAGATTGCTTGAAAACTCATTTGTAGATTCAGTGTTGTAGATTCTGTGAAGGAAAAAAGTGCCTTGAAATTCTAAGCACCAAAATATTATCCAAAATCAGTATAAAGAATTAACTTTCATTTTTGTGTTAGTTAAACATCTGACACATACTATTGCAGTTTTTCTTTTGTGAGCATAAATAGTTAGAAGCTTCTTAGATGGTGTGTAGTGTTTATAGTGCATTTGTCTGGGCAGTTGTTCTTGTAATTTTACCATTCCAAGTTATAAACATAGTTCAAATAAAGCTTGTTTCATGTCTGTGAAGAAGACTGATTCCTTCTCTCCACAATCCCAGGAATACAAACATTATTGCTGCGGTTTATGCTGTATGTGGTTTGTGACTGCTGGTTCTCTCTGCTTTTTGTTTTTTGTTTCTTGGTATGTTTATTTATAGGGGAGTTATGAGTTCGTGATTGAAGGTGGAAAAGACTGTTCCCTTGGGCTTGAAAAGTGACTGACCCTAATCAGCAGGGCTTGTTGTCAGTGATGCTGGAATCTCTTCATGAGTGAGTCGGAAGTAGTTTCCTGTCAAGTTTAGTTAGGATTGGGATTTTTTTTCTCTTCCATTGTTTCTTTTATTTTTTTTTCCTCCAGCATAGGCAATCTTTGTTTTTATGTACGGTGTGATTCCTGTGCTGTCCTAAAGATATGAAGAAGAAAGATCGTGTTTGAAATGGAGAGATTACAGTCCAGTTGCCTTTTTCTTCTGTCTCTGCAGTTTGAAACTAAGCTTGATTGTGTTTCTGTGCAAGTATGTTGTACAGGTGATATATGAGGCTACACAGGTAGAGATGTGCCTGATGATGTTGTGGTGGGATGAAGCAATAAAGAACATGCCTTTGAAGATGGACATTTTCTTCATTCTCCATAGAACGAGCTGCAGGAAAACAAAGAAACAAAAAACTCCTTTGGTTTTCCTGGACAATTAATGTATGTGAGGTTAGGGTTGTGGTTTGCTTTTTATTTGTTGAATAAATTTATAAAGAAATAGTTGAGGGGATTGGATCCATGGTTGACAAGACATCATTATCCATTTCTCAGAGTGACTTAAAACATTCCATCTGCAAAAAAAAATCCATTTTTCATAGCAATATTTTTCTCAGTATGACGGCCTGGCATTGACCCTTTACATTGGGCAGAACCAAGCAGGTATAGTTTTCAAGTAGCCATTTTATTTCTGGATGTTTCTGGCTATTGTTGCTTTTATTGTGCCAGTAGCGAAAAACTGTAACTCCTGTCATTTTCCCCCTCTAACTTCTGCTTTAGGAGGAGAAAAAGAAAAGACAGAAGAAAATTACTGAAGGAGAGTGACATTTTTCACACTTACTTTTGATGGTCAGGGAATTTATTGAAGTGCTGTTCTTGACAGGATGGTTTCAACTGCACTTCAAGCCTGGCCTCAGACCTGAGTCAGAGCCTGGTTCTGGCTAGGACAGAGGGGGGTTTGCCTAAACCTTCTCACAGTTCCAGTTACATCAGCTACAATCACAGCTTCCTATTTTTGTAGACCGTTGTCAGACTTGGTTATTAGACTAAAGTGCTCCGACACAAGTGGTGGTCTGTCATAAAAGTGCCAAATGCTATTAATTATTAATAAAATATTTAATTAGATACCACCATGCTGGTAGTGATCATCTGTAAATCCAAGAGGTGAGCTCTGAGATTGTTGGTATGTTTGAAGCTTTTTTTCAGGATTTTGGCCCACTGTCACAAGGAATTGCATTTCCTTATGAAAAAGCCAAAATATTACAGTATGTCAGAGGATTGCTTTTGTTTCCTACATATCTTGAAGCAACTGCTTCCTTCTCTCTTTGTTTGCTACCTTTTGGCATGCTTACAGCGAGGAATGATTGAATATCTGATTAACTTCACGTAAGAAGCATTTTTGCCCAGTTTTCTGACGAGATACCGAACCAGTCCAAATCCTTTGAGTCTTATGCAGAAGGTAATCCCACGATCCAATGTCAGCATAATCCCCCCAAGACAGCTTAAATATTTGTAGTTTTTTCTTAAATCAAGAAATCCCTTGGGGTTTATACCAATCCCAATTTAAAAAATGACTTGACCTGAAAACCCTGGAGGAATGTTTGAATGAGGTTGTCTTGCCTCTGGCTTCTTTGCCAACTTGCTCTAATAAGATGTGAATAAGATATACAGGGTCCTAATTTATAATATGATATGAAAATTATACATTCAGTGGAAGGCTAGGGGGAAAAATAAGGGATTGCAATGGTGGTAGAGACAGTATTTATTGTGATTACTAGAAGGGGGCCTTAGTGGGCTGGGATTATTGTACTTTAAGTGAAATTGATTTTGTTCATGATTTGATTTTAATCTAGTTTAGATGAATCAAATTCTACAAGGAGCAGATATTTAATTTAGTACATTAGGATGAAAAGGACATCAGTTCAGAGAAGTTTAATGCATATGATGTGATAAAAGCAGTATCTGATTATGAGGGCTTTTTTATAGTAATTCCTTGTTATTTCATTACTTCTTGGATATTTTTTTCTTTCCACATAATATTTTTATTAAATACAGCCAAGATTCTAGTCTCCTTAATGATATTTAGGCTGATTGCCTAAGCAAAAACAATAATAATGCTAAAAAATTGGAGGTGGACAGTGAGGAAGACAGAATTCCAGACTTGCCACACTAATTTTTGCTAGAGATCTACTATTGAAACAAAGAGAAGATCCTTGCTCAGCTCCAGGGCACTTGCTACAGGCAAGCTCCTTTGCAGGATGAGCCCTAGCTGTCTTTTTACAGACTGCAGTTGTAAACAGAGAGTCTGTAGAAACCAATCTCCTGCAATTTTCCAGTCTACTGTTTTCTAATCTAGGGGAGCTGGAATGCTTTGTAATTTAGAACTTGGTTGCTGTTGAAGAGAGGTCTCCTATGCTGTAGCAGTCAGGACTAGATGGATATTTTTTCTTCAGTTAACATTGGAGTTGGGAGAGCCATTCATGACGAGAATGCAAAGTTCAGCTGATAGATATATATAGATATATAGATATATATATATACACATGGGTTTCTTTTTCTCATAGAATAATTTATGTGAAAATATTCCTATTTTGTTCTCTGTTCCCTGACATCCAATTACTAGCGGTCTCTTTTTGGATTAAGAAAATACTGTTGATTCACTGGCTTCCTTGCCCCTTTTTAGCACCGTTCTTTGGGTTGTTATAGATAAATCAGAAAACTAGTTTCTTCACTGAGGAATGTTTTCTGGTTGGATGTTTAATGAGCAAACCTTTTATATGCTTAAGGAAAAGATTTGCTGAGATGGAAGGGACTATCTACTACTATCTACATTTACAAAGATTGGCATGGGTCACAGTGATCTGCATGGAAAAATAATAAAAAGGAATAATGAAGGAGAATTCTTACATCAGAGATGCAGGGCAGGAGTTGGCACAAAAGCATTTTAATACATCAGTCTGGGAATGCTTGATTATGTGTCACCTTGCTGCGCTTGCTTGTGTTAAAACAAATTACGAGTGCTTTTGCCCTCTTTGTATAACATATAATTAAGATTTTTCATTTGCTGAAATGCTTTTCAGCAAAAGTGAAAAAAAAAAAAAAGAGGGGGAGGAGGAAAACAAAAAGGCAGCTCTGTGGGCCTGACAGCCTCTGTCCAGAGCATGGGACCTTCCCTTTCAATGCTTAAATCTAATCATGTGTCTCAGGCAAAACTACATCCCCCTTTAATTCCCCCTTTCCTATAACAAGTTGTTCCAATTTAAAACCAATTTAGTTAAACTGGGACACTGGTGGATAATTGTCAGATGCCTCCTATTTGGAGACAGAACTCACTCTAAAGAAATCTCTGGAGACGGGCTTGCACTGACGTAAATGAAATTAAGATTTTAAAAAGTGCATGCTATCTGTAGAGAATGCATTGGATTACCCCCTTATTTTACTGTTTTAAAGATAGTATCTATTACCTGTTTTCCTGGTCCAAGAACTGTGGTCATTGTGGTATCCCATCAGAGGCCGAGAGTCAACGTATGAGCCATTTGAAGGACACATTGAGAATCCAGTCTGGCACCACAGAGATATACTGTTTACATTTCTGTTCCGGAGTCTTGGCTAATTGTTGAAATATTCAGTAAATAACAGTCCCTAAGAGCCTGATGAATTAGCAAAAGTAGATGTTTTATGTGTTGGTATCTTTCACAGTCAGTGTGCCAACAAACAGATGTATTGTTTCTTTCTGTCCTTAAATACTTATGTGTTGTAGGCAACAACTTCAATTGTCTGCTTATTGTTTTAAAGTATAATGCTGTTATTATATCTACATTGTTTTCTGTCAATAATTAATTGGCATTGGTATATAAGACTGTATATTCTGGATCACATGAAGGTCACTTGAGGTTTGAGTCAAGCTCTGTTAGACATGGAAAGGGATAGATTGTTGAATTTGATCCATGTTTCATCAATAATCTTGGACCTCTACCACCTGCAACAACTATAGTTTCACTGTGTCTCTTGCTTTTTCATTGAAATGCCGGCAGGAATGAGAATTTTGTTGTCATTGCAGACTATAAGTCTTGGGCTGAGATTGCATCAGTTCTCTTAGCAAGAGCCTTTCAGGGACCTAATGGTAGAATTGATTTCCTTATTTTGGACCTTCCATTTTGTGGATTCAACCCAAAAAGGAGTCTTCAATGAAAGAGGTTCTACTCTTTGTATCTATTTTAAAAATTACCAGAACATATTATGCTAGGAAATCCAATTTTCTTTATAGGTAAATGTTTTTATCCTTTGAAACATTTTATTTCACATAGCAATGCTAACTAGCATGTCTTTAGGAAGAGAAGATTAGAAGGGAGCAAAGTAAACACACAAATCTGGACATTTCACTGATGTGATAAACCAGTATGGTGTAATTAAAAGCTTGTGTATATTCGTATTTTTATAGTATTGTATTTCCTTGCTCCTACCAGGCTTTTAACTGCCTGAAACTGTGAAAGGCTATACTCAGTGTCACAGATGTATGCGGGAGAATGCAAGCGGGTTGACATGTACTTGTCAGTGTCAGCTGAGAAAAGAGCTGGCGTGGATTGTTCGGTGGAACAATGAAGGAGGTGGTGTCTCTGGGACAATTGCATTAGCTGGCAGAGCAGATGGACTGCTAGCTTGGGAGGTCTAACTAATCCTCTGTCATAACAAAGAACAAGAGTTTATGCTTTACTTGGCTAAAATCCACTGAAGTGAAACATAAATTGGGATATATCAGGAGTCCATAGTTAGGGCTATCAAGTGCAATAATTCTGCCTGCAAAGGCTGTTTGAAATGTTCCAGGATGAGTGAATGTATCAGCACAGGGATTCATTACTGTTAAGCAAATCCAGAAATTTTAACCATATGAGTAAACTCCTAGGTGAAGTGATAGCATAATTCTCTTGAATAAAGAACTTTTCTCTAGGAGACTGCTTCAGTTCTTTGTAACTTTGCCAAAATTAACTTACCTGACATTTTCCCTTGCCAAGTTCTGCCTAGTCTCAAATTTTTGAAAATGTCTAGAGGCAAAATATATTATTAAAATAAAATTTTAAAAACACTTCTAACTGTGTACTAGAGGGAATGTAGCCACTTTGTGCTTTGAGAAATGAACCTGAAATTTTTAAGAATGTATCTTTTCCTCTTTGGGAAAGCCACCCACATTTAGTCCATTCATTCACATTTAAAAATACCTTCATTTGCCCTGGCTCAGTAGCAACATTAGCATTTGGCAGCTAAAGTCTGTGATTTGTGTCTGAATTGAGCTTGCTTTATCTCTCAAAAATCACTGATGTGACCTGACTGCACATGAACCATCCCTATATCCATGTATATGAGGGTGAGGAGCTCTTTTCTTCCAGTGTGTTACTTGCAGAAGGCTCTTGGTCTCCACAGGTTGATTCTCTTCTATGTTTTCAGTATTTGTCTAGCTGATGTCCAAAAAGAACTGAGAATTGCAGACTGACTTGGTTGCAGTGAGGTGAGGAGCAGGTGTGGAGTAGAAAATGGGTGACTTGTTTGGAAGAGATACCACGGTCAGCAGGAGGAAGAGCCACCTGAGAGGCAAAGGGTGGCCCATGGCCAACTGCAGCTGCAGCTAGGCAGGAATATTAAAACTGGAGGTAAGAGAAAAGGTGGCAAATGATATTGACATGGTAAACAGGGTTTATGAATCTGGGGGAGCAGTAGCAGGGACTGGATAGGAATGGACACTGAGGAAAATGTCAATGAGAAGCTCAGAGTTGGACAAGTACTATGAACTAGAAGCTCAGAGTTAGAAAATATTCACTGAAAGGTTGGAAGCTTCCTTCTGTACGCTTGCTCTGCTATTGATGGTGAGAAAGCCAGGTCAGCAGCCTGTGCCAGATATGCTGTCACCATTTTCATTGCCTGGAAATGAAATTAAGAAAAGAGGACTTTGTTATGCCTGAAGTTAACCTGAAGACACATGACAGGCAAAGCTTTCATTGCAGTGAAGACTTGTATTTCTCATTCTCTATTTGATAGCATGTGATGCACTGACTCTGATGTGCAAAACCACTTGCACTTCCCCCAGCAGCGGAGGCCAAGGGGTATCTGTTCAGAGCCCCTGAGAGACTGTGCAGTGCCAACCACTGGAAAAATTGAGACCCTGGTGCTCTGAAATTTGCATCTCCTTTTTTTTTTTTTTTTTAATTTCAACATATGCACATCAGCCTTCTTTTGTGAAATATGCCCAGCAATGCTACCATATACTGCACAGGGATGATGTGTGGATAAATCTGTTAATGTTTAGAAATAACTAAAAAGCTCAAGTGTGAGAATCAAGAACCCTTGAGGAAGTTAATATTTGGGTATCAAGTCATGGTTTGAACTGCATACTGGCCAGGGTGTGTGGTGCATTCACTGAATAGTGAGGATAAAGTAAGCACAGGGTAGCTGCTGTTTAACAAGCAGTGCTTGAGCCGTACACTCACCAAGAAGAAATTGCAGATGTCATTTGCAACATTTATGTACAGAGAGGGGAAAAGAAAACAGAAAATTCATTATTCTGGCATTCTCTAATTTCTGGTTACCTGATTTTGTGCTGTTAACTGTCTGCTGTATAATTTGAACAGTGCAGCTTTCACAAATGCGCAGGCTAGGCCTACTCACTTTCCATACTCCAGAAGGCTTTCTCAAAAAAGCAAAACACAACAACAATACTCCCCCCAAAAAAACCCAAACAAGAAAAAAACCAGACAAACAAGAAAAAACCCAAACAACAACAACAACAAAACCACAAACCAAAAACCCCAACCCAAGGAAACAAACAAACAAACAAAAAAACAACCAACAACAACAACAAAAAACCTCCACAAAAACAAACAAACAAAACATAACAAAGCAACCAACCCAAATAAAAAACTAAACCACCTACCACAAAAATCTGTGCCTGCTGGGAAGGGGTTAAATAACAAGCCTTTTTTCTGTCTGCTTTGCTAATCTGGACACTGTGTTAGATTCACAATTGCCTATGAGGTTATCTACCCTGTTAAAGCTCAGAAGAATTTTCAGTGATGCTCGTTTATAGTTATACCTGCTGGGGGAAAGAAAGAGCTTGTGCAATTACAACTTCTCTTATAGCCATTGCTTATCTGAGCCTGCCTCCGAGTCAAGAAGCCTTTTCTGGCTTGAGCAGTGCAGTGAAGAATGACTCCGCTGCCAACAGAATGGAAACTCAAAACGAGATTGAGTTTAAATCCACAGCTGGGACTTGAGCACTTGGCACCAGGGATCATAAGGTCATTGCAGTAAGACAGGGAACGTTCATGCATAGTGTGTAAGAAACACAACAGCTTGCCAATCCTCACTGCAGATTTTCACTCTCTGGTATATTTGTCCTGTACAATAGATACCCATTTTTTCAACCTGCAAGAAAAAAAAAAAAAAAATCTGAATGATTTTTTTTAATTTGCATAGTCAGACAAAAATATTTACCTGCAGTAAATATTTATTTATGAGAGGTGTCACTTCCAAAACAGTGGAAAATGGATTTTTATATTCTTGTTGACAAAAAAAGATACAAGATGTCATATGAAATATGATTACATTGCTCAGGCTAACCAAAATCACAGAACTGAAGGCAACTTTTTTTTATAAACATTATTTGGGATTTGTGTATATCTTTTAATGCCTTGCAGATTCAGGATTGCATGGCTGCTAAATTTAGCAATAATATTCAATTCAAGAAAAAAATACAGATTGTTTGCAAATATAAAGCTATATTAGTGGACAGTTACAGTCTACAGATTTTCTTTTCGCTGTTTATTCCAGATTAGATGTATTACATTGCATAATTCCTGATAAATGATCAAAAGAGAAAGTGCTTCTTTTTAAAGACCCAGTGTGATCTCTGAAAGTGAAGGTGCATATTAATCTTACAGCCAATAATCCTGCCCGAAAAATGCATAAAATGCATTTTAATAGAATCAGAAGTAATAATTTCTCACTGTGAAGGAGAGGTGAAAGCTTCACTTAGACAGAAAGCAGAAATCAGTCTTGCTTCAAGGACTTAAGGTAAAACTTGGTACTATACAGGGAAACAGGCACAGAAGCATGTTTGGGAATCTAAAGAAGATTGAGTTGGCAGGAATAGAATTATTTGGTAAGAATGTATTCAGAATTAAAAACATATACTTGACTTTTTTAAGCTCTTTGTAATTCAATAATTACTAATGCACTGATCTCCTAGCCACTGAGCATGTTTTGTCTCTCTTCTGATAAGCATTGCACACTTGTCAGAGCTATCTATAAAATATGTGCTTCATACAGTATATAAACTATACTTTTAGACATCGGAATGCTCACAAGAGAGAGCTGATGAACCCTCTAAGCTTTGAAGAACACTGCTTGCGTGGGATAATTGTAATGCCAGACATAAAGCCATATTAAACTGAGCTTCATCAGTTAAGCTTCTCACAGAGCCACATGGGCTGTATAAAAACTATCAAACCAACCAACTGGTATTCTAACTTTTGCTTTCAAAGGATAGGATTGATTTAGGTTTTTTTTTTGTTTGGTTTGTTATTTATTTAGTTAGTTAGTTTTTTGGTGGTAAATGGGGAATAACTAGGATCTAATAATGCAAGTAATGCACACCAACAATGTGTGAAGAAAACAATAAGAACTCCAAAAGCTAGAGATGAAAGCTCTATGATTTGGTTTAAATAGCCTGTGACATTGGGAGTCTATTAAAAAAAAAAAAAAAAAAAAGGAATCCAGATTTGAAAGTCATTGTTTCAGAAAACATTCAGTCTGAACTGGCTGAAAAAAAAACAACTCCTTTTGCAATTTGCTGAAAAATTTAGAAAAAAAATATTGAAAATTAAAAAGAAAAATTAAAGCAATTTAAAAGAAAAAAAAAGTTTCAAGAGTGCTGACACATATTGTTCATTGAAATGGGTTCCCTGCAGTTGCTCAGTGAAGCTGGCATTCTTGACAGACCAGCAACTTCAGTTTAATGATCAGCTACTTTGGTTTTTAGGATCTGTGGCTCTGATAGCATTTCAGATACTTCAGGCTGTCCCCATTGCAGAATGGGAGACAAATACAGTGAGAATTGGGCCTCTCAGCACTTTCAGTCTCCAGGCTCCTTGACAGAACACCTCTGGCATGACTAACTGCCCTGATGGGAGTTCTTAAAACTCTCTTTTGGATTCATTGGCAGTTCATCTATTACAGCAAGCATAGACCCAAATATTTTTGGGGGTCAATGAATACACAGTCAGAGGAACTGACGTGAACCTGAGGGGTGGGAGAAAGGACCACTCTGCGAGGGAGAGGTGCAAAATGGCCGTTTATTAAACAAGGAGCCCGGCTTATATAAGGGAGGAATAGAAGGGACTAGAAACAGGGTGGAGTTCGGGGAGTGGTTAGGGCAGGTTCACGACAAACAAGGGAATGGTAGGACAGGCTTTCGCTTATATGGTGAACCAAAGGAGGAGAAAGGGAGTGGCCAGCCATATATGGTACATCTGCGCTATACCACTGGCTGGCCAATGGGAAAAAGGGAAAAAGACAGCCAATGGGGTGATGGTAACCGGGGAGAACTGGGGTACAAACAGCCAATGAAAACATTTGAAATAACAAACGTAATAAGTCCTATTCTAACAACCCAATACCTATCTAAAAAACTGGGGAAATCAACAGTCCTTTATTCAACGATAGGCTGCTCCTGTATCCAAATGTTGGTGTCTTGCTTAGTCTCCTTTTCATTATTCTTCTGTTTCTTTTTCCATTCCTGATATTTCGGGGATCGGACCCCGACAGGAACTCCCCAGGGAAGTTGAATAGAGCTTGCAGAAATGATAAAAATGCCTCTTTTCAGTGACTTCTGTAATTTTTTATCTGTTTTGTAGTAGTGTCTGCTTACCTGCTTGACAAAGCTTCCCACCTATTCCAACACTATTTAAACTTTATTTTACAATGAAACAATTTTGACTGCCAAACACCTAGTTTATTCAGCAAACAGGATTTTTTCCGACCGTAATATGTTGTGGTGTCATTGTATTTTTTTAAATCCTTTTTTCCTTTTTTACTTTGTTGTTGTTGTTTTGAATGTTTATTTTGTTTTTGTTTGGTTTTTTTGTTTTTCTGTTTGGTTTTGGTTTTTTGTTTTTCTCTTGACAGGACAGTTTTTCTGGCTGCAGCTTTCCATGTGTCTCAAAACGGTGATTAGGCTCACAACTCAGATACTGATGTACTGCTGATAAGTCATACTCCCTCTCTTCCCCAATGAAATTGATTCTCCATTCCTTATCACATGATGTGATCATGTCTGTTTACCAGTTTCCTACCCTGCTTCCACTTAGATCTCTGTTGCATCATTTGCTGACAACCAAGAATCCTGTAAAATAAATAACTTAGTTTAACCTTTACTTTACACAGTGTTCTTATAAAATGTTCTGTTATTTTAAGGCTTGTTCTGCCAAGTGACTAACACCCAGAATCTTCATAAGTAAGTATTAAGGTTAGAAATATGGACCTGTGTTTACTTGGCACTACATTTGCCTTGGCAAAATTAAGATCAGGCTCTTAAAATATTATAGGACAATAACCATTAAGCTCCCACCTCTTAACCTTTCATTCTGACTTTTCATCTTTATGTATTAACCACAGTGCTTTCTTTCATTCTGATTTATTTTTATTGTACTTTTTCATCAGGCTTGCGGTAATGCTGCTTTCTCTGGCTTCTGTGTGCAAAACACACACTCTTGCAGTAATCCAATTTTTTTTTATTCCATTTCGGGGCAAGGAAGTTTGAAGACAACTACCAAGAACCATTCTCTTCATAGTTTCTCTTACAGCAGGTTACAAATTACCTTTGATAGCTATTCTAGGCAAAAGTATACTATAATGACAAAAGAGTATTGATAGACTAAGGAATTCATGAACTGTTTGTGGCTGTGATTTTTCTCACCTGTGGTATGCAAGTTTCTACATATGTTCTGCCAAACAAACCCGTAGCTCATATACCCTACAAAACAGTTTCAGAGGGTTTCACTCATACAGAATACCTTTGTCTGCTAGAACTATTGTGGAATTATGCTGCTGACATTTCAGCCATCGAAAGTGGCCTTTCTTTGCTCTAATTAGGCAGCTGAGACTGTCAGCTTTTTCTATGGAGTGAAATTTTTATGAGATTTATAGTCGCTGCTTCTTCAAGAGGAATTAGCTGTGAAAGGACACATCTGAGTAGAAAAAACTTGCCACTGTGCAAACTGTTCAGCTTGCGTTTAAGAGTGAGAGGACTGCTGCTAAAGACACCCTGGCACAAGGTGAGTGGTTGGTGTGGCTGTGCCCAGCCAGTAAAGGTGGAGTGGTTTCACAGAATCTTCTTCAAAAATTAATTGTATGTATCCCAGGCTTGTCCTGTGAGTACAGCTGTCAGGGGCTGCTTTTCGTATCACTGTAGAAACTTTCATGGCCATTGGCAGGACATGCTCTGTATACCATATTTAGTCATTGATTGGAATAGCTTCTTCTGATGCTTTTCTGAGGTTTGAGGGAAAAGGCTCTTCACAGTCCCTTTCTTCTTTGGAGCAGTGCATCTGTTCACCACACAATGGGATTTGCTACCTCTCAGGCTTCTGAGTACTGTGAGTTGCTGGGCTGTGTGAAAGAGAGAAAATGTTACACTGTTAAATTTCCCCCAAAATGCCTCATCTGCTATTTGCTTCACTTTGAGCTCAGTGTTTCCAGCTCATGAGAGAACAAAGCCTTGAGGAGTTTTCAATAAAAATAGACAGAAGGGCAGTATATTACCAGTTGTTGAGGAAAGAAATGCAGACGTGAGATATATATAATGATATATATGAAAATCAGAGCTCAAAGGGTATAGGGTGCGTAGTGTTGCAAGATCTATGGATACATCCATAAAAGATGTATCTTTGCTTGTCAGTGACTCTGGATTTTTAGGATCAGATGATTTGATATTTAAAACAATACAACATGCCAAAATCCTTGCTTTTGTATCTTCCAGTAGATACACTCCTTGTTAAAATCAATGAAATTCCCATCCACAGCTTTCACTGAGCATGATCCAAATGTCACCATCTCATAGGAATGTGCTGCAACATTCCAATATGTAGCTGCCTTCTGCTTATACACCAGTAAGCTTGTGATAAATTCACTTTAAACCAGATTTTCTTCCTGTTCCTTGCTTCCTTACCCTCCTTTCTTTGCTCATAAGGGTTTAATTTTCACTGGCTTGCCAAAAGCGTAATTATACTTGCTGCATATAAATACCCAGTGGAGATCAGAAGAGAAGACAGAGAAAGTAATTTTTAGAATTCTAAAAAAAAAAATTTCAAATGTAAACTGGAAGTGCCGACAGTATTGGAAGTGTGTGGGCTGAATCACTAATTTTCACTAAGGCAGGCTTCATTCAAGGGGAAAATATTAGACAAGGGGAAAATAAATTAGACACACTTAGGTAATGAATTATTTGCATATCTCTAATGAGCACTTCAGATTACCTGCTATTAGAATTATAGTACACCCAACCTAAATTTGGATGGGATACTGCCTACACAACTCTCAGTTTCAGGAAAAAGAATTATGTTCACTTTTTAGTATATGGGCAGTTCACTTGATTGTATAATGTTGTATGTCATGAATGCTGTCAGTTTAAATAGGATTTAATTATCTGTATACACAGAAAAGACAGTCTGGATTATGTGAAGAGTCCATGTTCTTTGTGTTAATTTGTGATTCACTGAATTCCAGTGAGGCAACTTTAGCAGATTGAAATTGCAACTGCTCCAGTAACTTTTAGCAAGTTCTGCTTGCTGATCTTTGTTTGGAAAAGAACAGAATAGTTCTGCATATTGGTACATACTAATTTTAAAGTTGTCAGGGCATTCTTTTATCACTTTGTGTAACCTCTGATGGAAGATATGAACTGTGGGTTGGACAATGAAACTACAGATACACAGTTTACATTATTTAGAGTTATATTTTGATACAAGCTGTATTTCTTTTAGCAGGGCTTAAAGAAAAAGAAAATTCCTTCAGATCATTAAAGTGAAATTTATACAGTCTGATCAGAAATCCCTTGTAGTCAATGAAAAGGCTCCTGTTAATGCAAATGGACTTTATATTAGACAGAAAACCATCTTCTGCAAAGTTCTTAGGAGCTCTGCAGTCGCTCATTTTTGTAGATTTCAGTTTCTCTAATTCTCTTTACTAAGAGTGTGTCTTACTGATTTCTTGTTCTTTTGTCCTAATAACTTTCTCTGTCTGGGCTTTTATTCTAAATCTCACTGTTAATTTTTGTAGGCTTCTATTCATGAGTTAAATTCCTGTCTTTTGTCTTCATTCAAATAACTCTTCAAAACTCATCCCTCTTATGGAGCCTTTAGGGAGAACCCCTTGACTTTAAGATATCTGAAATGCAAATAATATACTTAACAAATATACAATATAGTTAATCACCTTTACTGGAAAACTGTGGTTTTCCAGCACACTCAGGAATATTCTTAGTTCCCATATGGCTTTTCTGTGTGCCACCTTTTTGCATTCTCCACTATTGATTTTATTCATTTGCATTAAAGAACTTGTGCATTTGTTTTATTATCACCGACATTTTAACATTTTTACACAAGTTTTGTCACCTTATTTCCCTGTAACATGTGTGATTCACATGTAGGGTTAATATATGTGTGAATACAGAAACCCATTAGATCTTATACTTAAAAATACTCTGCTGCTGATATACTGTCATATTCCCCTTTATCAAGAAGGGATATTTTAAAAACATGCATACAAATTTATCTGAATCTCTGACCAATGTCAGAAGTAAAACAAATGCTAACGCTGCAAATACAAGTAAATTATCCTGTAATCTTTTCTAATCTTTGAACATTTGTTTTATGTTACTCTGTCCAAGTATAATGAATCTTTTCCATTACTTGCTAGGGATATTGCTGAAGGGTTCATTAGAAGAACACTGACAGGTGGATAGGAATGCATTTTGAACCTCTCCGAATATACAAAAAGATGAATGAACTAGTTGAAGACAAAATATATTTCTCTAGCCTTTCTGTATGCATGAAAATGTATGTCAGCCTTTCCCTGTCTGTGGCAGGTCATGAGTGACATTTGAACAGCAGATTTTGTTCACATGCAGTATATCTAGACTGTCTCCAGATTTCTCCTTTAAAATAAGAACAATCTCTTCTCCACCCCCCCTCCAGCCCACAAACCCAGAACAATTCCATAATAATGCCATTTTCAAAGCCCTTTCTGTCAGCACTAGAAGCAAACACACAAATCATTGTTTTATTGTATAGAATCAATACTGTATGTTATTTGTTAGAATCTTGCATACATATAAAGATTATTTTGTTAGAAACAAAGGCTATCAGCATCCTTTTAGAGGTGAAGGTTTCAAATATCATGTTTATTATCACCAGAATAATATCATTAAATAAAGTTATTCAGTTTTTAACAAATCCAATTAGATGCTAGATCTTGTTTTATACTTTGTGATAACCATCACAAGAAGCAAAAAACTTTACTAATGTACACTAAGATTTTTTTGTGCATAGAATGCTTAAATATTAGATAACTTTTTTTCCTACTCATACTTTGTAAGGAAGATTAAAATTAATAGACACAGAAGACAAATTAAATTAGAAATATTTGAAATTATAAACTCATATTTTCCTCATCTGGGTTAAGAGTTCATAGTTAAATACAATGAGGTTATTATGAATCCACTTGCTAATAACTGTGATTATCATAAATGAAAAGAGCAATTGTGATATATAAATTGCAAATGGGTCCTCACAAACCAGCATGTTATCTCAGGACCCATGTGCAATGCAAATATAACAGGGTAGTTATTCTAGAAAGGCTTACTGAATGTCTATTCCAGCAACTTTCTTTTTTGTCAAATGTCTGAAACTAAACACTTATCTATGAAGAAAATATAATGATAAGAAAAAGTAGGGCTGCTTGGCATAAGATAATATTAAATGCAAGACACTTGCATGATGTTATCTTCAAGATCAGAAAGTTGTTGGTTATCATTGGGTATGTTTCAACAGGATGTCTGATTTTTATTTTTGTCTTGAGAGATGTTTCTCTTACCAGATGACATCAAGCTTTCACATCAAACCTTCACATGTATAAATAGGATCAAAAGTTTTGAAAAAGTTTAAATTCCTCAGTCAGCATTTCTTTTATAAGCTCAGTCACAATGCTATTTTACACAGTATGGTATGTCTGTTTCCCCTGATTCCTTTTAGTTATTTTTCATAACTGTAAAAGAATTAATGGTGTTGGAACCTGAGAGAAATGGAGCAGCATAAGAAAATGGGATAAAAAGGATGATCCAGATCAAAAGGTCGGGATGTAAAGGTATAGATTTCATCGATCAATAAGGAATAGACAGAATGATTGGGATTGTCACACTCTGTTGCTTTTCAGTTTCTCAAACTGTTGCATTTTTTAAGATGAAGAACAGTGACTCTTCATGTGTAAACCTGTATCTTGGATAATCTATACAAAACCAAAGCTAGAGACAGGAAGATAAGCAGCAGAGGTGCTCCTGGGAGGCAGAGGAAGTGAGCTGTAAGGGATGGGCGGCAAAGATTCTAAGGAAGGCAGTCTTTGTGTTAAGTTCTTTCACAATCACACAAAATCACTTGTTTAATTTTGGTTTACTTTTTTTTATAGATAACCACAGTATCAGTAAACCCTTAAAGTTACATGATTTTTGAATGCCATACAGTGTCTTTTGTCATTTAAGAGTCAGATTTTTTGTTGGTGTGAGCCAGTATGATTCCATCAACCTTGTAGTTGCATCAACAACAGTGGCTTTCCAGGGTTTTACATCAACTAAAGCTGGTTTCCATACTGAATTCCCTAACTTTGTTTTATTTTTTTTTCTTAATCTGTTCAGAAACTGTTTTAAGTACCACTGCGTATTTCTTCCCCTGACATATGTCTGACCTTAAATAAAGTTGACACCCAAGTAGGATTTTCTTAGTGCACAAGTCCTTGTGATATGCATTTAAGTGTTGTCTGTTTCTGTTTTACTAACTTGTTGTATAGTTCATCTAACTTCTCAGAATTGAGCTGAAAGGCTTGTATTTGGAGCTGTAGTTATCAGTGGAAGTAAATGAGTTGCCACTAGTTACAACACTTTTTTGTTTTTTAGTCCCTTAAGCAGCAGTAGTGAGGAAGCCTGGAACAGGATAAAAAAAAATCAAAATAATTGGATGTAAGAAATCTGAAGGTACAGCAGAGATTTTTTTTTTCTTTTACAGGTAACTGTAGAATTTGAATAATTTAACCTTTAAAATGTTGTTTACTCTGTTGTGATCAAGAGGAAAAAATGTCACTCCTTTCTTTTGCTGATGCCATTTACAGGCTATGATTACAGATGCGTGGTGTAGGTGCTTGTGTACAAGGAGCCTTCAACTCAGTGAGGAGCTTTACTGTGTGATACAAATCAACTAGAATGCCTGAAAAAAAAGAAAAAAAAAAAAAGAAAAAAAAGAAAATCACACTCAATTTACCTAGCACCACGCTGGGCCCTTAAAGCTGAAGAGTTTGATTTGCAAAACTAGATACGATAAATCTGTCATAAACTC
Organism: Sclerurus mexicanus; assembly: GCA_013396755.1. Taxonomy (NCBI): domain Eukaryota; kingdom Metazoa; phylum Chordata; class Aves; order Passeriformes; family Furnariidae; genus Sclerurus; species Sclerurus mexicanus. The sequence continues at coordinate 357,950 of VWZF01004328.1, forward strand.
TAACAAGAGCTTTTGGGTTTATCACCCAGATCATGACCATTTCTTTGCTTTGTTAAACAGGCATTTGTGGTTACCCCATCTCTTTTACTCTGGAATTGGTTTCTGCCTGGGCACTATGGCTCCCTCTGGGCTGGGGCTGGCAGGTGAAAATGTCCTCTAAGGGGTGGCGGGGAGGGCCCCACTGCCCCAGGCAGGAGCAGGGCAGCTGGAAGGTGGTAGAAGCAGCCCCAGCCCTGGGCATCGGGCCCTCCCTGGGAACTGGCTGATGCCAAGCTGGGAGTCAGGTCAAGGTCTGGACTAGTGGCAGAAGACCTGGGCACAGGAAGAGCTGTTGATGCAAATGGTGATGATGAAAGGTAGCACCTGCTCTCCACACTGTACAGTGCTCTACTTGTGTTTCCTTTCCTGTGTGTGCTGTGGTACACACCATTGCAGTTATATGTGTTTTAATCAAAAGATGTTGGGATGATTGGTTCCAGGTGCCATAAAATGATCTGGTGCCATTTTGCCACCTCCTGTAGTTGGAAAATTGATATTATCTTGCCTTTCTTTGAGGAGAGGCACTTCAGAATGTCATTGTTGCACTGCGTATTATTAGTGCTGTGCGCTGCCTAGTACGAGTCATTGTGGAGTCTTATTCATAGTGTGATACCCATATGAGATTTGTCAGCACTACTTCACTGCTTGTGGGAAGATGGTGGTGTGCTGTCATTGATATTCCTATTCTGAGAAAGCCAACAGAAAGTGTTCAAGGAAAAGTGTGAATAAATCAAGGAACAGCTCTCTTAGCCAGGACTTTGTAGTAGAACTTTGTGTGCTTTAAAATGTGACTGAAACACTCCAAGAAATGGCTTCACAATGTGTTATCCTTGTGCCTTCCAGAAAAAAAAATGTATTTTCTGGAACATAATTATTCACCAGGTCTAGAGTATGTATTCTGTTATACACTGCACTACTGCATAGAGTCCACTGAAAATACTTTGCTTGCTGTATGAAGCATGGCCTGTAGCATGCCTTAGGGCATGGTGCTTGTGGGGCTCAAGTGATAGCTGAGTTACTGTATACGCACCATATAGTTGCTTAAACTTACTTCAACATAAAACAGCACATTTACACATTAGACAAGCACAAAATGGTCCATGTGGAACTACTTTCACTTGAGACAAAGTGTCCTTGTAGAAGTTTGAAGTGAATTTTATAATTTTAAAGTGTACATATAAGCAGAAAAGAAAGTTAATTTGTATTCTCTTTCTTGTTACAGGGCAATTTGGGGGAATTCCTTTGTCTCTCTCTCTTTTTTTTTCCCCCCCTTCTTTTTGGAAAGGTAGAGGGGCTAAGACAAATTACCTTTTTCTATGGGATAAGCCAGTTCCCAAAGGAGTATAAAATACAATAAAGCATACAGGAGAGTGAGCATCTCAAAGATGATCTGAAATGTGTGATGAGTGCATTTATTTTGTATTTTATTATTTGGAGCTTTTTGTCTTTTTGATTAGATGAGTGGAAAGCAAATAATTTCTTTGGTTCATGGTCTATCAGAGAAAGTGCTATGCATTTCTCTAGTTATTAGATATACCAGTTGCATACTTGAAAATATTTCAAGATCAGTCTTACAGGTTATATCACTTGCGTCCTACTTGAAACAGGTAGGGATAGTCCATTGTGAAATTTATCACTTTACCTTACAGATTTTTGGGCAGGTGTGCTGTTCCTGAGTTTTTAAAAACTTTTTCACATCTTATGATCTAGTTCTTTTAATTCAAAATTGTTTGTTTTCCCCTCAGGAGCTTTCTGAAAGATGCTTACCAAAACATAGTAAACAATTTGAATTATTTGGATTTAGTGATTCAGGTGGAAGTATCACCAGTGGCAGATCTGAGAAGACTGCAATTCATGAACAGAAGCAGTAATTCAGAGACCAAAATGTGGTTCTTTGAGCTTTCAACACACTGTGACTTGCAGAGGAGTAAAACTGAAGTCTCTCTGTGGAAGGCATTGGAACTACATCTGAGAATGAAGTCACTACATCCCAGTTACCATACTATAATAGTATGCTGCAAGTAAAATGCCTGCTGGAACAACT
>VWZF01004328.1:360079-395812 GCA_013396755.1 Sclerurus mexicanus
TTTTTTGCTGTGATTATGAAAGCTTAGGCAGTTGCCTTTTCAAACCTAGAATGTCTGGGTTTCATGGAGAGCTTAGGATCACCTAACAAGGGGTGGTCTCTTCAGCTGCCTGGACCTGAAAGACAGGGGAATCTGGAAATCAGCCTCTCTAGCATGAAATTCACTATATGTTAAGCCCCCATTTTAATTTACAGTCCATAATATAGTTTGTTTGGCAGGGATTCATAATCTCCATTTCCTCCATACAACTGCTGCATTATAATGGAGCTTTCTGTGGTCCTGCCTCTATCTCCATGAAACCTGCCTTTTAGGACATGCAGAATTCAGCAGTAGTTATATCACCCAATGCTAGTCCTCTCAGATGCCTAGAATTATTGAAAATGCACTGGTACCTCACATTGCTATGCAGGTCCATGGTCATTAAAATTTTATCATATAAAGCTTGCTGTCTTCACTGAAGAGAAGTTGAGAGTCATAGCAGAAGATGATCATGTATTTTATCAGAATTTTCTGAAAGGAAAAACCAGCAGGTTCAGAGCAGGAAGAAACCAGGATTACATTGCCTTTAATTTAAATATAATATAACGTCAAAAACCTTGCAACTGACATTTATCTACTGTAGTTCATTTTAACTTTTTCCCCAGAGTGGCTCAGTGTCCCGTGGTTGCACAACAGTTCAAACCAGTTGCACATGATGTGATTTCCATATGTTTCTCTTGCAGGGCAGATATTCATCAAATCATGCAACAGACAGCAAAAGCAAAAGGCAGCAAGCTATAGATTATCAAATTGATTTTGCAGGGGTCAGACTGTCAGATTAGAGGTTTATAGGCTAGGTCATTTGTGCTTCCTAGCACTGATGCAGACAGAAACTGGCAGGCACATAATTAAGCAGAGAATTCTGCAGGTAGGACAGTTAAGAAGTTTCAATTAAAAAAAAAAAAAGTAAAGAGTAACCTATTTATTGGCCAGACTCTTTTGATTTGTTCTTACCAAAGATCAAATGAAGGAAGTTCCTTGTTGTGGTTTTACCAGGATTATTTTCTTTTTATTAATATTTTGCTTGTGTATGTATGGTTTCCTTTTAAGTTAGAAACAAAAAAATTAGAGAAGAACATTACAGAATGAATTACTTTTTAAAAAGATATATGTACATACATATATATATATACACACACACTTAGAAAATGCCTATTCTGGACTAACTAGGAAATAGATGAAAAAGGTGAATTTGAGCTACATTTTCTGAAGTGGTAACTCCTGTTTTTTGTCCCCCTACTGTCTTGAGATAACTGGTGTACAGAAATCACACATAATTCCTACTGCAAAACAAAGAGAGTCTTTCTGAGTTTCTCAGCACCTCTTAGGTGCTTAGGATCTAGTTCCCATAGAAGGAATATTCAGAATATAACAATTTGAATCCATAGCCTGTTGAAAACTTTAGATTCACTAGTTTGACCCTAAGGAGAGGTAAGATCCATAAACAAAAGTTTCTGACCCATATAATTGTTCCTTAAATGAATAAAGGTAAAGACAAAACCAGTGTTCCTATAGGTAAAAAGTATTTCCGTTTTCATATTTCATGCATACCTGAACTATTTTAGTTTTCAGTGGACTTCAGTGATTAACGCATTCAGGAAAAGCAAACCAAATTTTCATAGAAGACTGGCATCTAGCTGTTCTTTCTTTAAAATTAAAAAAGGGGATTTTTTTTTTCTTGTAAAGCATTAGGACTAGTGCCAAACACTTCAAAGATACTCAAAAGAAGAACAAGTGTTTCCATTATTAAATGAAATTAAGGAACAAAAAAAAAGTTTTTTCTTGCTGAGAAATAATGTTTACCCCTAGCATTGACAACAGTGGATATTGTATGAATGTTACTTCTGGATTTTTTTCTTACTTCTTAATGCAACGTTGGCTTTAGATGAGGTGGCTAACTAGCAAGTTTTAGTTTACCTCTGTAAGTATACATATTATCACTATGACTTTGTTTCACTTAAGAGCTACAAGTGCTTGTTTATTTCAGTCCTTGAAGGCTTATCTTCTCATTCCCTTATAGATGAGTGCACCTTTGTTTATGTCAGGCTAGTTTTGTCTACATAAAAGTACTTTTTTATGTTGACTTGCCCCAAGGTTTTTAGTAACTTAAGAAACAATTCATGTCAGGGAGGGTCTACTGCTGCAACAAGAAAACGCTGTGAAACAACAGACAAGCAAATATATGTTGATGTTCAAAAAACTACCTGTCCTCTCTGAAAAGCTTTATATTCTGAGCTACAGTGTTTTGTTGTTGTTGTTGTTGTTTTTTGTTCGTTGTCAGTTTTTTTGGTTGGTTGGTTTTGTTTTTTTTGTGTGTGGGGTTTTGTTTTTTGGTTTTTTTTTTAAGTGAGTGATGCTGCATGTGCATGATTTGCTCACACTTTTACAGTTCTCTTGAAGCTCTTTAAAGAGGATGTGAATGGTAAAAAGGACTGTGGAGCAGCCTTCCGTGAAAGGAGGAGCTGCTTCCCCCACTGTGAATATCTCCATATCTTCACCTTTGTCCACCCTTGACTGCTACAATACATGCCCTCTGAAAAAGGAGGATGGCAGGTAGACCACAGGGTCTGAGAAGCTTAGGAGGACCCAGTATACTTCCTTGAGGACCTGCTTCTGGTATTATTTCAGAACACTGAGCTTATTCCTATGGGTTTGTATGCATTAGAAATAAATGACGAAGGGATTTTGCATGAAGGATTTCTGTTTACATTTTGTCTTTTGCTGTAGTTTATGATCTTGCTTTCTATATAGATAGTAATCATCTCAGTGAGTATTATCAGTTACTTACTGAAAATATAACAGATTGCTCAAATCAATTAGAAATATCTTCTAGTCTTTCTGAATGTGAAGAAATTGCAAGAAATTCCACCTTATGCCTACTTTCTATAAAAATCAGCTAGATAATGATCAGATCTCTGATTAGTAATTGTGGACAGGATTGTGATCAGGTGTTTTAAATCTGGAATTTGAAAATATTTTGGAACCGTCAAGGTTACTCTCCAAATACTTAGAACATTATTTTTCTTGCTTGTGCTTGCAGCAATGTTCAATATACTTGTAGATGGTCTGCTTCCTTACAAAAAAAAAAAAACAAAACAAACAACCAACCAACCAAACAACAACAACAACAAAAAGATATGCCCTATTTTTTGAATGCATATAACCTTTTGAAACTTGTGACTTGATGAAATCTATTTGGACTTGTTTTCATGGATCTAGCAATAGAGAACACTGTGATCTCGGTACTCTTTCTTTACTTCATATCAGGTTGCAGGTCAAAGCCTTCATGAAGCTCTTTAAAGAAAGTACTAGAAGAATTCTCATTATGAGTAGTATCTAAATGACTTGGCTTTAATTTGTGTCCTTTTGAAAACAAATAAAAGACTAGTCCACAGAAATATGAAAATCAAGTCAACAAAAATCATCAGTTAATAAAAAGCCAGTATGATTCAGATGACAGGCATAATCTTGATTTCATTCAGTAGAAGTTGACTAAAGTGTAGGCAAATGAGAACATAGCTCTCTCTGTGTTCTAGGAAATTTGGCAGCCTTCACTAGGGGCATTTCTACCATCTTATAGCCATCACATTATTCTTATTTCTTCCATTCCCATAGCTGTGGGAAATGCAATGACTAAGAGCAATCTCATAATGTATATTGATCACCCAAGTATTAGTCTGGTCAAACAATATTTACCACTCACTTAGAACTTTTAATTTCTTTAATTGTGAAAGCACTTTTAAAAGACTGATTGGATCTGTATTTTTCCATTTTACTTATGGAGAAAATGAAGGAAGGCATAGCTAAGTGGCTCTCCAAGTCATGACCTCAGAAGGGCAAATGAAGTGACTTGAACCCTCATGTTCGAAAGGCTGGAAGCAGAGAAAAACTTGGCCAATTTCTCCAACTGTTGTGCCTGCTATTTCTGCAAAAGCACATTTTGTGTAAATTCGTAGCTTTGTATTTATTCTCAAAAAATAACAACTTCTTCCATGCTTGTCACAGCTTTTTCATCTCTAGCCATCTTCATACCATTTCTAGGCTTGAAAAATGCATGCACACAGATCAACCACCGAAGACTTCTAGGGCTGAATGCAAGGTTTTCTTGTTCATCCACTTGATTGTGGTGTACAGTCAATCTTAGGAAAAGGTACTGGTAGGGAACTCTAGTTCAGCACTTCAGCTTTAACAGATGTAGTACTTCATTTTTATCTCTTTCTGACAGTACTCCAGCAGGAGTTTTCCAGGGGCCTGGGACAATGTTTTGTGCAAGATAAGATAATATAATGCACACATACTGATTCCTAAAAGTGTGCTCTCTAGCATACCACGTTGTATCACAGCAAGTAAACAGCAATAACTAACTCCCTGGCACACACATCCGCAGCTATCGCTGAGGGACACTGCCATCCAAAACTTTTCTTCCATTCAGTGCTGCACAGCTGGGCATGGGCACTGTGATTTATATTCCCCTGACTGCAGTTCCAGCTAACCTTCTCTGAACCAAATTTTGCTTTTAAAACAACCAGTCTCAGCTTGTTCTTTAAAAAAAAAAAAAAAAAAAAAAAATCATTTGAGTTTTCACTAGATTTGTAAAGTTCCAAATTCTTTTGTTTCAGTGACAACATACTTCTTCCATTGAGCCCTTTTACATGTCAGGGTGGAACCAACCCCAGGCTGATTTAAGGGCAAAAGACAGAAATGGGCCACTCCAGGCTAAACATTTTAGATGAGTTTAGATGGGAACAATGTGGTAACAGTTCCACACAGTTTTCAGAGGTGGCTGAATCTGCTGGATTGCTGAGTCATTGACCAGCTGTTGTGTGAGCTAGACAATAATTTTTTTCAATTAGAAACTCATACAGGCAGGGATATACTTCAACTACCATGGAGATAAAATGGAAATTCCCCTCCATTTCAGTGATGGATTCCTTCACTGCAGTAGAGCAAGCAGCAGACAGTGGAACTGTGCATCTACTTAGAGACATCAAACTTCTTCCCTTCTTTTCTTTTTCTTTTTTTCCTTTCAGTGTTTTCTATCTTTTCTAAATTCATTTTACTGTTGGCTGACTGTCACTGGTCACCATAGCAACAACCTCTGGTAGCAGCAAGTCTGGGATGCCCGACGTGAGCTTCTTCACATTTTAGCCTTGCCAAGGCTAACTATTAATCCAGGGTTATATATTGGCTCAACACTGTGAGATTGTTCTGTGTTTCCCCCCATTAGCTGATGGTATTCTTTTCCTGAGTTGGTTCCTTTGCTTTCTTAACTTATCTATTGGGCATCTGGTGCTAATTTTCATTCTTTAATCTTTTTGTGTTGGTTATTTTGGAGGCCTGGTTAGCTGAAGTATCTTTTAATAAAATAACATACAAAACAATTTCATTAAAGAACTTCTCTTAAAAGTATGATTCATAATAAGAAAAAAAAATATTTGAGATAATCTTACTCTTTGGACAAATATTTACAGTTTATTAGAAAAATTTTTACTTGCAAGCTCTTTAAATGTTTTGCGTGGGTTAAAAGTGATCAGTTTTTTATTAGGGTAAGAAAAATGTCTAAGAGTAGCATGTTTGGAGACAAGGAACTAGTATGGAATAGATGTGAATGATACAGCACTTAATGGCAGTATAACAGTCCTTAAAATTTTTTCTACCGCCATATTCTGATCATAAAACAACCCCAAAGAGCAGTTGAAACCTTGTTGTAAAGCAAAAGTAGCAAAGTGGTTAAGAGTACTTGGTTGGGAAATGAGAGCTGAAAGAGAAAACTGCAGTGCAGTGATTGGTTTGATTTGCTGAATAAATTGCTATGTTCAGATTCAATTTGTATCAATAAGCAAAGCACTGTACACCTGCAGAGCCTGTCACACTTGGTATCCAAAACTCTGATACAGCTAGTCTTAAACAATCTTTTTACTGGTGTCAATAATGAAAGCCAAAAAAACACAAAGCACTCCACCAAAAAAACCCCAACCATTACACTTAGGGTATTTGTATTTTTATTCCATATAAGTGAAAAAAGTGAGCAATGTTTCTTTGGAGTACTTCCTTAATACAATACTTTTAATAAATATATAGAATATTGCAGTATTCTCAATGGATTATTTTAAAAGTAGCCAAGGGGTGCTGTTCATTCAGTAGAAGGATTTCTCTTTATTAAACCTGACTGAAAGCTAGAAGCATAATATGCTGTCTCCTTAATACATTGGAAATTGCACTTTGATAATTTGCAACTATGATATAAAATGAGTAAATGTGTAGGCTTTTACATTTGCACCCAGGCAATTGATGTTTATCCCTGTCTGTAATCCCTGTAGCATTTCAGGAATGAAAATAGCTGGTTTCTAGGGAGTGCTTTTCTTCATTTTTGCTTTGTTTTGTTTCTTGGGTTTTGTGATGGGTTTTTTTTTTGGGGGGGGAGGGGGAAATTATATTTTTGTTTTTCTTGAACCTCTGTGGATATGTTTCGTAATGAGCAAATCATTCAAAATCTGAACTCTACGTATTTGGTGGGTGGTTTGTTTTGGTTTTGTTTTTTTTTTCTGAGTTTGGAAAACTCCCTGCAGGTTTCTTTGGAAGAGGTCAAACTGCTGTGATGGGATTTTTCAGGAGAAACAGAACTGAACTCTTATAAATGGTTGGTACAGAATGATATTTATGAGGAAATGGGAAGGATTAATCTTAAGAAAAGGTATAATAAATCCAAGGTGTCGAAGCTTATTTAGACTACACCTAGTAGATTTTAAGGACATTTCTCAGGTATTTATAAAGTTGCAGACCTGACTGAGAGCCTATCAGCTTAATATTTTCTATTAGGGAATTCCATTTATTTCTAGGAGAAAAAAAAATAATGTAAGTTAATCATTTGTTTGAGCGAGTAAGTAGAGTGAGTTGATGCTGAGTACCTTTTGTCCAGTCTCTTTCATCTGCTACACTCATATCTGATTTTAGTCAAAATCCTGCGGATTCTTTTTGATGGTAAACATGCAACTTTTTGCACAGCCCAGCACAAAGTTCAAACTTGGAAATATTGTTTCTTAATTACAATTCACATTTGTGAGCTTGGGGTCAGGCTACATTTTGAAAAAATGCCTATGTGTCAAATTTCAAAAAGTGTGTTTGGCAGTTGCAACCCAAAAGACTTATGGTCAGTTCTATGAACTCTTTTTCAGTCTTCCTTAATATTAGTTTAACCCCTCTTGTTTAATCAAAATGTTTGATATTTAAATATTAAACATTGCCAAGTTCCTCTGGACACCTAAACCAATATTAAAACAGAGTAAACATGAGCAGCTTGGTTAATTATTATTAATGGTCCAGGCAAATTCCAAGACTGAAAAATCAGCAGTTATTATGCATTTAATGGAAATGTGATTCTATTTATTCTTGGTATTTTCACCATGTGAACTTAAAATATTTTGACCTGCTGTAGCCTTCTTCAATACAAAATTTCTTTATAGTGGAGGGAAGTTTGGCAACAGGATGAAAATGATGTGCAATGTTTGATGACTGTCTCAAAGAAGGTCTCCTTCCTAATATAGACAGGAGTTACAGTCAGTGGTCAGAAGTACATTATTAATTTGGAGTATGCATCACCAAATATTCTGGGATAAATTTTTAAAGACATGCAAAAATCCTGCATCTAATGTGAGACCTTCACATTATACGTTAGTTCTCAAAAATACCCAAAATATTATGGAAAATTAGTCTTAAAAAATTGTACCTCTATGCAAAAAAAATATAAATTAAAGGCTATATACAATGACTGGGATTTACTGGATCTTTTCCATTTTGGGGGAAATAAAAACCAACTAAAGAAGCAAATAAAATTAAAAAAAAAAAGAAAAGTAAACGCAGGGAGGGGAAAAAAAAAAGAATAAAACCAAAGTAGGCTTGGTTTTCAGTGGTGAATTAAATCCAGAAGGCAGTCAAAAAAAAAATCGGCAGAGTTAGAAGACCTCTGATGGTGGGACTGACCAGCCTGTTAAATTGGGTTAAATTAATTTCTTTAACCTGGATCTCTAAGTTTACTCACAGACCTAGTTAAATTGGTGGCTAGGCTGGCTCACCACACCTCCTTCAGGCTACACAGAAGGAGCAATTAAACACTCTTTTATGTAGTCACTGCTGGAAACAGTAGAAACTGTGCCACAAAGTGTTTGGCTGCATGGCAGAACTTCTACTTACCCATGTAAAGAAATAAAAGCTATTTCTAAAATAGAAATTAAAAGACCAATGGATTTATTGGCTGCAGCTGTGAAGGTGAGTGGCTGAAAGCAAGAGCAATAGTCATGGCCACTCAGCTGTGAAGATGCAGAACAAAAATCCACTAACAAACAAAAAACAAAAACAACAAAACAAACAAACAAAAAAACCCAACAAGCTTTTCCTGTGTTCTAGGATTGGGGTTTTTTTTGCTGATATTACTTTATTTCTGAGCATGAAATCTGTATTTTCTGTCCACTTTTTAGACAAAATCAAGTGTCTTGACATTTACCATAAACAAAGATGATAGTGTGAGGGAAATTTTTGATGACTTCTTTGTTTCTCCTAAAAGAAACAGAAAGCAAGTTCTCCACTAATAGCAAAACATTCAAGATAAAATATGCACAATGACATTAAAAGTTGCAGTATATGAAAAACTAGATGGATTGTTGTACTTGTGTCATGCTTCAAAGGCATGATCTTTTCTTACATAATTTTCAATATATAATTTAGTTAGAAATGTCATGGATATTCATTCAGCACTTTCCATACACAGAGCGGTTTGCCTGAGTTCCTGTCAAAAGTCTGTTAATTTATAGAAGTCCTTAAAACACTTCAGCCAAAAGGGATTTGGTCTTGTGGTGCCAGTGTGTGCTACCAGATAGATGAACAGGACTGTTCCCTGTATTCCTATACTTTTAGTGAGCTTTGTTCTTTTCAACCATGTTGAAGGTAAAGAATCTCTTCCTACTTATCTTTATTGACTCTCAAGCTTTTGAATGGAGGAACAGGCCCCCCAGTGTTGATTTCTTTTTGGTTATAGAACAAACAGGCAACAAGCATTGACTTACTGAACAAAAGAGATCAGACTTGGATGATGATGCAAATGATGATTCAGAAGAGGTTTTAAATGCAGTGCCGATAAATATGATCACAGGTCATGCCTACTCAGCAATTTCTTGATCACTTGGCACAAGTCTATGTGTATTTGCTACCCAAAGCCATTAAACAATTTGTTTGCAGTGATGATGGTTAAGCTGCAAAAGCCAAATGCCTGAAACAGAATTACCATGCTAGTCATGCCAGTATTCCTTGGAGTACAGACACAGGCATCTTCCTGAGGCTGTGGCTTCTTGATAGGTAGGTAAAGACCTACAAGTCAAGAGAAATTGAGAGGATATTTAAGGATCTTCCTGTTTTTCTGGATAAGTAGTAACAGCTAAACAAGTCCAGCAGTAAGAGTTGAGCATTTTTTTCTGCCATGTGACAAACATTTGCTTTCTTCATGCATCATAAGTCTGCAGCTCTTTGTCAGTTTTTCGTTAGTCTTCCAGTACAGAGCCCTGGAGCGTGCCCACACTACTTGTTCATGGAAGTATATTGAAATAATGACTGTGATTCAGGCTGAGGTAAATGGAAAAGGGAGGGACTTCTAATTTGTAGTGGCAAGATAAGTACTGTTCATGAACTTGTATTTACTTGCTCTTTGCAAAGAATTTTTTTCCCCCAAGGTGTTACCCTGTGTGTGCTGCTTTTCATTTTAAACTAGATAGAGCCATTTACATTGCAGGGAGTTTATGAAGATCAGCTCTTGAGGCCTGATTTGCTTCTGTCTTTCTTTAACACAGAGTAATACCAAAACAATAACAAACTGAAAGGGTAGTATTTACATTACCTGGGTGTTAACAAAAAACAAAACCCAAACCAGCCAAACAAAAAAGTCCTGCAAACCAGTAATTCATTAAGGGTTTGCTAGACAGTAAGAGATGCCTATTGCAGAGACTGGGACTTTTTCTGGAGGGAGTTGACCATAGAATATTCCTTAAAATGGCATTTCAACACACCTGGCAGGTGAATTGGTGACCTGACACCTCTGAGAAGGTTGTGTTTGTTTTCTCCCTGTATTAGGTTTATGTGGCAAGGTTTTGGCTACAGGGGCGGCTTCTGTGAGAAGCTACTAGAAGCTTCCTCCATATCCAATAGAGCCAAGGCCAGCTGGCTCCAGGATGGACTCAAGGCCAAGCACATCAATGATGATGATAACACCTCTGTGATAACATATTTAGAAAGAGGGAAAAGTTATTGTTTAGAAGTAAATTGCAATTGGAGAAGAGTGAGAATATGTAAGAGCAACAGCCCTGCAGACACCCAGGTCAGTGGAGGAGTGGGAAGAGATGCTTCAGGTGCTGAAGCAGAGATTCCCCTGCAGACCATGGTGCAGCTCATGATGAGGCAGGCTCTCTCTGCAGCCCATAGAGGTCCATGGTGGAGCAGAGATCCACCTGCAGCCCCTGGAGTGCCCCATACTAGAGCAGGTAGATGCCCAAAGGAGGCTGACCCCATGCAGGAGCAGGCTCTTGGCATGACCTGTGGACTTATGGTGAGACAGGAGCCCATGCTGGAGCAGGTTTTCTGGCAGCACTTGTGACTCCACGGGGAAGTGATACTGAATAAATCTGTTCTTAAAGGACTGAACCCCATGAAAATGACCCCTGCTGGAGCAGTTGCTGAAGAAATGCATCCCATGGGAAGGACTCCCCTAGAAGAATTTCATGGAGACCTGTCTCCTGTGGAAGGAACCCTGTGCTGGAGCAGGGGTGTCCTTCCCCTGAGGAGGAAACACTGGCAGAGAATGTGTGATGACCTGACTGCAGGCCCCATTCCCTGTTCCCTGTGCTGCTGGGGTAGGAGATAGAGATTCAGAGATAAAGTTAAGTCCAGGAAGGAGGGACACATGAGCAGAAGATGTTATTAAGATTTAGTTTTACTTCTCATTATCTCTCTCTCATTTGATTGTTAATGAATTTGGTTAGTTTTCCTAGTTCTGGCCTGTTTTGCCTGTGATAGTTGCTGAGTGATTTCTCTGTGTTCTTATCTTGACCCATGAACCTTTCTTTATATTTTCTCTCTCCTGTCCAGATGAGGAGGGGAGTGATAGAGTGGCTTTGGTAGGCACCTGGAGTCCACACAGAGTCAACCCACCACTCTCATTTTTTTTGAATTTGGGAATGGTTGCAGTTCTTAACCTTTAAATTCCATTCCCCTAGGCAGCTAGTATTACTGCTGTGCAAAACTCCAATTGCACTTTCTTTATCACAGACATTTTGGGATATCACTTGGTAATGCTCATTGACTTCTCAAAGAACTCATTTGCAATACACAGTCATTTTAGGTACTTGACAATTATTTGATTGGTTATTATTTTGTTTCAATCAGATCACATTTTGCATGTCACAGCAAATTGCAAAGATTTCACAAACACCTGTTCCAAATTGTGGGTTTATGAGTTAAATTTAGTTCTAAAACATTTTTAACCATGATATTTTTTATGTTTGTTTTCCATAGTTATTTTGCTTTTCCTTAATCTGGCACTATTTGTTGGGATCTTTCTCAATTCCCATTAAATACATGGGGTTTAAAAATAAATTGAGAAATAGATATTAGTTTCTTGTTTATGAATGTTAGGGAATCTCAGATGATGATACCTTATTTTTTTATGTTGCCTTATTTTTTAATTTATCTTTTATTTATCTCTATAATTGCCAGATACAGTTATTTGCTGCAAGTGATGAAGACAATGAGTCCCACTAGTGGCCATTACCTGCAACTGGTGCCCAGTTTGCATTCTAATCCATTACTAGCACGTGATGATTTAGGTTTATTTACATAAAACTGCCATTGTATTTTAAACTTCGTAGTCCAGTAAGCTATGCTACTTTAGAGAATGTTTAGAATTAGATTTAAAAAATCTTAAGCTTTCCAAGTTTCTTTTAAAGCAACTGTTTGCAGAGCGAAAGCAAGATACATACACATCAAGAAAGCAGCATATGACAGTTATAAAGAAAAACCTGGAATATTTCTCTTTATTTTTTTTTTAATCACATAGCTTGAAAATGTCAAATATATAAAGGCTAGGTTGTTTGGGTTTTTTTCATATTAACTAGAAAATTCTCATAAATACCTAGGTAGCAGGAAGAAAATATGCATGAATTGTTACATTATAGTCACAGTTTCTGTCATTTTCCAAAATGCACAACTGCTGTGTCATTTTAAGATTTAGAAGGCACTGCATTTACGTTTTAATGATCAATGGCAGCTCTTGATCTGAGTCATTAATGAGATTTTGACTGCCTCTGCATTTAAACCTTGTATATTCTGCAAGAGACAGAGTATGCTTAGAAAATGAGATTTCTGTCATGGTAATAATAAGTTTTACATGCTCAAGCTGAGAGGATTCACTCTCATGAATCCTCTGCTCTACCCTGTGGAAGGTTGCACAGTACCAACTTTCTGTTAAATAAGGGGCAGAGGGAGAGCTGTTGCTGCTACTTCCAATAGAGCCTGCTGGTCTACAAGCACATAGAAAATGGCCTCTAGGTGAAGACACTTGCCACTCCTATGTTGAGATTAAAGTAGTAGGAAAATTTTCTCAAAGTGAGATGTGATTTCGTAGCTCGCTCATTTATTGAAATGCTACCTATTACTTTCTTTGAGAGCATCACAGTACGAGAGATTGAGTGCATATAGTGTCACTTAGGGGATGTTTAATATATTGTCATAGATATTTGGGTATAGTTAAACTGCTCTTAAAAATAGCAAATAATGATCTTCCCAAACAATGGCTGAATGTAATTCTATTCCATAAAATTGCTCCTTTTAATTTTTCTTGTATTATTATTTTTTAATAATTATGAGTATCAGTGGTATCTTTTTCAGCAATAGTTTACTTACAGTTTAGTGGAGAAAAATATAAATATTTTTAAAGCTAAAGAGTGAGTTTATAACAGTGTTTGCATTCTTGCATGCTGTCTTCTCTGATATATGCATTTCATTAGTCTTTCTATCCTTTCACTCAGAGACTTATTCTATCTACTTCAGATTCTTGGGAAGTTGCTCTGGTTAATTTCTTCTTGCCAGTAGGCTAAATTAAATTCCCTGTACAATAAAAATAGAATTTTCCAAATTAGAAGTTGGTGAATATGTACAAAAACCACAGAGAACCATGATAAAGGTTTCTTGTAGAAGTGCTATAATGTTGTGTTTAGACTTATTGAACAAGGAGTTCAGTTGAATAGGTGCCTCACTGGATCCTTTGTAAAGCCATACCTTTTTCAGGTAATCAGTAATTATAGTCTAAATTGGCCAGTTGCTATTGCTAAGTCAAAGTACTGCCCATTAGGATGAGAAGTAGCTTGGAAGAGCTATAGATTATTCGCAGAATACTGCAACCAACCTATTAATTCAAATACCTCACTTGAATGGAAACTAAATCCGTAAGTTGCCCAAGACATTAGGTAGAGAAGTAGCACACAGCAAAATAACAAATGAACTAAATGCTAGCTTTCTTTTGGGCAATATACACTTGCTACTCATTTCTGGTAAGGCCAAAAGTCACAGTCCTCACCACTGTTTTAGAAAAGTCTGTTAAAAGTGTACAAAGTTGTGAATAAAGGTGTTCCTGTAGGCTATTTATTATTTGAAGATAATTGTGTTGGAGTTTGGCTGGCATAAGCAGTTTACTTCTAATTTGGCCATAGAAATTAAGAAGAATGAGAGACAATGTTAAGATTGACAAGACCAATAACATCTTTTTGTTACCTCTGTCAAAAATTGTCCACTGTTGATTATTTCTCCATCCCAATTTGTCCTATACAAATCTTCAATTCTTCAGCATCATGGTCTCAATTTACAGCAGAGAGCTTATCCTTTGGCTTTTGACATGCTATGTGGCAATTGCAGCCTGTGCTAGCACTAAATCTTGCCACTTCGGCTTTGCAGAACTTGATTAACTAGTGAGAACTAAATAATTTCATGCAAATAACTGCAATTCTAACAGATTCACTCCCTCGGAATATTTATGACTATGTGGTTCTGAGTCTTGGTTATTTTTGAGCTTGAGTGGAGGACAGAATATCCATATCCCAAATGTACCTTCTCTCCTCATCCACGTTTTAAAAATCAGACTATAACATGTTTAGGACTCTCTTCATCTTCGTTCATAGGACTTCATCCCATGTCAGTAGTTTGCAGAATCATAGAATCATTTCAGTGTGAAAGATCCTTTAAGATCATCAAGTCTGAACACTGGCAGTTTCGGAGATTAGAAGGGAAATGAAGAAGAATAGTTCAAGAGAGAGCTCTGGTTACCATGAATGGAAAATCCAATCAGTTTTATAAACTAAGGAAAAGAATGATCCAGAATGTCTATCTCAGCAGTGATTCAACAAACTCTTATTGGCTCAGATATTGCTTTGCCCCCTCTGTAATGCCCTTATAAATGTAGAACTTACAAAACTACCTTCCTGGATAAATGTAAAAGGATTTAAAAATTTAAATTACAAAATAAAATATTAAAAAAAGGTACATATGCATAGACTACTGGCTAAGAACAAAATCACGATTTCAGGCCTCATCCTACTAGCACCTTCTTCAAGTAATTACTTACATGTAAGTAGTGAATATCATGGGATTAATTATATGAATAAGCTTGCACATCTGGGACCTTGGACACCTGAATAGCGGCTGATTTTGAGACATGAGTGGTTTTGTAGAAGCCATTACAAATCTGATGTTACCTATATTTTAATACTGGCAAATTTTAATGTGGACAAAGGAAATAGTTACAGATGAGGTTCTGTGTAATAATACCCAGAGATAAGTTTATGGTAGGACATTGGAAGCAGAGAATTTGTTATTATCTTTGCTATTGCTGAGATCCTATGGTTCATTTTAGGATTTCTTTTTTTAAAGGCATATATGCGTGAACCACATACTTAAGTACAAATTACACGTTTAAGCATGCTTGAGTTATGTTTAGATTTAATATTAGGTATGGTTAAGCTTTTCTGATTACTTAACTATTTGCATGGAAATGTGGCTTATGTCCTCATAAAAACTACAAAATAAAAAAGCTGTTCTTTGTCACTGGTGTCTTCCAATCACACCATTCCTGATTGAAATATCTGAGAAAAAAAGGAGCTTTTTGGCCTTAGGAGAACCAATTCAGAACCATTAAGCATAGCTCAATCTCCCACTCTGACAAGGGAAAAAAAATCCCTTTTGGATTGAGGGTAAAGTGTAGTTGTACACTAAATCCAAAATACTGTCTAGAGAAAGCTACGAGCAAGTGAGTGAATTCAGCATAGGATTGACTATGACTGTCTATGTTACACAGATAAAGTTGTAACATATTCGAGAGCATAAAACTCAGTAGGCCTTTTTTTCAAGAGCATCTCTTAGTTTCACCTAAGATAGCATGAGCATCTAGGTGAAAACTTTTTGTTGCAAAATAGTGATCAGTTAGTCAAATCTCTTCTTCCTGATCAGATGGTCTGCTACTTCTTTTCACAATACGAATTGTCAAGAAAGAAGTTAAAACTAAGCGGTCATTAGTAAAATAAAATGGCCAAAATATGGCTGGGAGTACAGTATTTGTGCAGCATTAGGTTTTTGGTTTTCTTTTTCATTTATGTAAGAAGAAAAAGTGCAATAAACTCTTTTCCATGTAGGTGGTTTTCAAATTAAAGGTATTTAATTGTTTCATGATGGTGGAATTGTAATCAATGAGAATTAAGCCTTAGTAAAAATTAAAAATGCACATACCAGTTCTTCTGAGTTCATGTTTCTAAATATTCATAGACTGGAAATATCTCTTACATTCATGTGAAACTGGAAGTATTCATACTTTTTATTATTCCACTTAATATAGGATCCATTTCTTCTAGGCTTTTAAAATTAAATTCCTTATTGTTACTAACCAGCTCCTCCTCTTTTGCTATTGAATGTTGTACTACAACAGCATATTTGTGCCAGAATGTGTTCCATGCATGTCCTGTGGACTGGATTCAACCTAAAAGCAGTCTTGCAGACTAACTGTAAACCATCAGGCGTATCTAAACCATATGGTGAGTGCAGTGTGGATGTCCTAAAGACAGCACAAATATGTAATTTGCATGGTGCTTTGTAGCATTGTGTGGGATATACTAGCTCCATATATGAAAGCTAGAACATATTTTCTACAGCTCAGGATGGAAGGGACCTTCCAAAGGTCTTGCCTTTTGTGGGAAAGAGAATTATCTAGCAACCTGCTACATTGCATCCTGAAAACTTCCAGTGATGGAAATTACTGGGGAAGATGAGACAAATCACACCACATATTTCTATGAAGTAGCTAGTCACATCTTAGCTCAGTTGGGGCTGCCCATGTTTTCTCAGGTGTTATCCTCACAGAGTCTTCGCAGTCTCTCTGCACTCTCCAGTTTGTAAACACTGTCTGAATTAAACTTCCGTTCAATGCATTTGCAGCCCCCAAGCTGGCCCTACAAGCACAGCTGCTCTATGTGCCCCAACCTCCAATATTTTAATTTACTTTCTAGTTATTCCCAAATTCCCACAGAATTTAGCAGGTTTTGTGCTTGCTAGATAGGTATGTACTTGAAGGTTTTCTTCCTGTCCCCTCCCCTCCAGCTTTGAAAATGTAATGAAATTAGTAAGTGGAAGGAAGAATTGTTTGAGAATATTGTTCAAAATCTATGATCCTGCTTCTGCCAAGTATCTCTCATGCTCTCTTTTTGATTCAGTTTTCACTTAACAGATCTGATCTGAGGAGAAATCCTTCTGTGCTTGTGCCTATTGTTACTTGCTTGCACTGAAAGTCTTCATATAGGAAAAACTAGGTAAAGAAGAAGCTAATGAATTAGAAAAAAAAGGAGAGGAATACTTTATCCCTTAGAGCAGCAAGACAGGCAGAAAGGAGAAAAATGCGGTAAAGAAGCTGTAGAGAATAGGAAGTGTAAGAAGAAAAGTGTCTCTTGTTTGGAGACATCGCATATGTCTTCAAGCTGCAGGATATAAAGCAAGATGTCAATAGCATAGCTGGAGGTTAAGATAGGGCTGGAAGACAATTGGAACACACAGAATCAATTGTATAGCTGTTGCAGCAAAAATGTATTTGGTTCTGCATCTGAAAATTTCACAGTTGCTCCAAACACAAGCACAATGGTATATAGCTTTCAGCAATGGTTATACTAATTGACAGTGGTTGACAAATCCAGTTGGCTAACGGGAGTGGAGTGGAGTACAATAGTGCATAGGACAATTATTCTGCACAAGAGAAGCCCTGAATCCTAATACTAAGATTTCATAGGAGATACTAAGATATTGGGGTAGTACTAGGATAATAGTAATTAGAGCAGAATAGTGATTCATTATTACACAGACTCCCTCTGAGAATGCCCAGATGTCTCAAGAGACAATGCCAACATTAACAAGCAAAGAAAACAACAAAATAATCAAACAGCCAGAGATGGAAAAATCCACTTTCAGGGAACTTTTCTCCAAATTCTTTTAAAAAGTATTGCCTTTTAAATCATGACACGTGACACATAATCTCTCTTTCAAAACCTTTTAACAGTTAGTCTGCATAAGATTCACAAGAATATCAAGAGTTGTAAGTGCCAAATCCTTCTTTGAATCTTGGTAAGGTCTTGACATCAGTGACATCCTGTGGCACTGAGTTCCATAATATAATTATGTGCTGCATTAAAAAGTATGTTCTTTTATCAGATTTGGAGCTGCTGCTTTTCACTTTCACTTAGTGTCTTTTTGTACTTGAATTATGAGACACAGGGCTACAGAAGCTCCTGATCTATTTTCTCATTGCCACTTACCATTTTATACTTTCATCACATCCCTCATTCATCTTTTTTTTTCCTAAGGTTATCAATTCAGTTCTTTTTTTTAGTCTTTTCATATGAAGGCGTCTCTATATGCCTAATTATTGCAATCTTTTCTGAATACCTTCTCATTCAGTAATGTCTTTTTTGTGATGGGGTGACCAGTACTTCACGCTATTCCAGAGGAGGGGAAATTATTGATTTATATAATGATGTTATATTTTCTTTCTTTCTTATTCCCCACTTCATTTCTTATGCATCTTAATATTTTATATGCTTTTTTGATTACAGCAGCTCATAGAGCAGAGCTCTTCAGTGAGGCCCAGGTGTTTTTCCTAAGTTGATGCTCTTAATTGAGATCTTTGGTAAAACCAACGACCTGTTTCAGGTTTGGATTTTTTAGTTTTGTTTTTCAGTTTGTTTTGTTTGTTTGTTTCACCAATATGCCTTACTTTGCATTTAAAGAAGTTAGTTTTACCTCTTTTAAGATGGCCTATCCATCTACCTTGGTCAGTTACCTCTCAAGCTTCCTGTACTAGTCAGATTTGGTTAACAGAATTTTCTTACTATCTGTAAATTTTGCTACATTGTTGTTCACTCATTTTTTTTAACATTAATTAGTATATTTTGGACACCTGGTCCTTGTATGGTGCCTTGAAGCACCCTGCTGTTGCGTTTTTGCTATAATGAAAGTTGACAATATATATGTTTGGTGTTTTTTGCCTTTGAGAAATGTTTTGCTTCACCTTGCATCCTATCCTAAAATTACTTAGTCTCTGACTGAGATGGAGACTGAGTCTCTTGAGAGGAGCATTATCTTTTCACATTTATTCAATTACTCTAACAAGGTTAAAGGCCAGATACCTTCACAATTAAAGCTAGATCTTTGAGAGACAACTGTGCTCTTTGTGACCACAAGTATGGAAATTAAGGACAGCGGATGGAAAAGTAATTCGTTCATCATGTTGGGCAGACACATTCCAAATTAAGATGTGAGAAAGCTTTTAACACAGCAGTTCTTAGCACTGTCTTGGTGATAATCCTGAAAAAAACAGGTACATAATCAGTCTAAATAGGCAGGAGTATATGAGTCTACTTCTTACACCTAAGACTTTGTGTTAAAATAAGGAAAAAAGAAACTAGTGGTAAGGTCTAGAGAGCTGATAATTCTCAAGACTTTCTTTCAAAATCTGATATGAACCAAGATATTTTAAGATTTGGAATCCCTAAAGTTCTTGTTGGAAAGGCAAACTTATTTTGAGGCTTTATATGTCCTGACATCCCCTAGGCCTGCTTATTTCCTGGTCTCTCTCTCTCTTTCTCTCAAGTGTTCCCCATCCTCTCCCTGAGAGAGTCTATGTCTGCTTCATCAACCCTGACTGCCTACAGTATGCAACAGACTTCACCACCTTTCCTCACAAAGAAGATTGCTTGCACAGAGAAGACTCCTCAGACTGCTTGGAACACCTTGCACAGATGCATGCCACTGCCCTGAACTCAGAATGGACACTAAAAGATATCCTGAACATACTGGTGGAAATGTGATAAGTCACCTGCAACTCAGACCCAACCTGCTTGGTAAAGGAACTATAAGGACAACTAGAACTTCTCATGATATTCCTATAGTTTTATCTGACAGAAATACAGTATTTTCCATACTGTAGTCCACCCAACTCTAAACCAAACTGTTTTGGGTGGAATGGAGGTTGAGAATAGTTAACAATTGACAACAAGTATCAAGTATTTATTTTCTGAACAAGCCTGTGAAAATGGTAGTAACCCCTCTACAGCTAGTACTGGTGCTTGATAAGATTGGAGGGCAGAACATGGAATATAGTAACATGGCTATCAGTGGACCAATTATACAAACATATATATATATATATATATATATATATGCACACATATATAACTGTGTGTATAAGAGTATACATACAATATATATTCTTTCTCCTTTAGCAAGATATTTTGATATAGTGAAATATAGGATGCTGAATTATAAGAGAGTAACAGTAAAACTGTGACCTTTTTCTTCATTCATAGCAACACAAAAATTACCAGTATAATATAGCACAATCAAAAATATAGTTTCTTATTTGAAGGAAGAATAGGAAGAAAACTTGGTGCTCTTCCCTTAATTTTGGAAGGCTCTAAAATACGACAGAGCTTGTACATCATAAGAAAGTGACAGGGATAGAACATAAACTGTACAGTCACACCTATTAATGAACATAATGTTATATTAATGACACTTTTGCATCAATTATAACAACAGAAACTGTACTGTGTGCCATTTAGTTAATTTAGAGGAAAAAAAATGTATACCAAAAATATGACATCACTGCAGTGAACAATTCAGAGTTGAATGCTTTCCACAATATATTTGCAAAATAAGCAGCAGTGTAATAAAAAGTTATGCAAGTCTTTACAGTTTGCCAGCCAAATCTAAGAAAATGACTTACCATTAAGTGATCGAAGACAGGGTTTTGCAGAAACAATGCATATGGAAAACAGTGACAATATTGTGCCTGCTGCTGGCTTCATACTGAAAATATCCATGCTTTGCAATTGCTGTGGGTTAATATATCTCTTGAAATGTGTGTGTATTCAGGTAGTATTAAGAGATAAATAAATGCCTTTTCAATGGTGCTTTTTCATTTGGGAGAATGTCACAGAATACTTTTCAACATATCTAGGAGGCTGTTACTGATTAAATAAAAGCCTGTAGCCCACTATTTTTTCATGTAAACCCACCATGACAAAATATACAAATAAACAATAAATGAGTAATAAAATGCTGTCTGAACTAAATCCATATCCTTATAATATTCGAGTGCAGAATCTGTTCTTCTCTTTTTAGAGAATTATGAGGCACAAAAGGTAATTGTTCTGAATTGAGATTCTTTTTTTTTTCCCCTGAGGTTCACAGCTATAGAAGTGGATGTGTAAGATACTTACCTGTCCTATGCCTAATCAAGAACTGGGACAATGTATTTCTGCTGCCCTTACTGGGAGTCTTTGATACGTATACAATCAGAGATATATAAATATATGCAATTGTTCTATGTATTTCTTACAATATCCCTTAAAGATAAAAATTTGATCAGTAAAAATCAACAGGAATTTTGGATTTTTACTTAAGTGGAACTCAGTTTTCATCCAAATATGACAAAGATACTGTTGAAAAGTTGTTTTTATGAACAGTCTAATCACTTTTTTTTTCCTTATGTTGGCACTCCGTTTTTCAAAGACATTGACTTTTTCTTGACACTTTTAATTATGCTTGTCTATGTAAGACAAACCATGATCCTCAAACTATCCAGTCAAAACTCTCAGAGCAGATTTATATATGGTTCTCAGAAGAAAACAACTGAAAACACTAAAGCTAGATGGACAGATACATTAATTATTACATTAACTTCCAATATTTTTTTCCATACCAATACCGCTTTGAGAAATGGAGAATCTATCAAATCAAGTATTTGACAGGTAATGTACAAGATATCATGTCATTTATCTGTTAGACAAGAAAATACTCTGCTAGCTGAATCTTCATAGAAGAAATTTCTGTCTTCATACTAACACAGATTTCACAAGACACTCAGATCTTGCCTATGCACAAAGCATCTATATCCTGTTCATCTATATTAAGTATTGTTTTAAGTATATTAGTGTGTATATATATGTGTATATATATATGTGTATATGTATATACATGTATATGTATACATGTATATGTATGTGTACATGTGTGAAAATCAGCAGGTGTGAATGTTCTCCATCCCTGGAATGGATTGCCTTTTGAAAACCTGAATATCAGAGTGCTTCTTCTGAATTTTCCCAACTGTTGTGGAATCCAGGCCTGAATCAGTGGAAATATTTAATCTTTTCCTGTCAAAATTAAATACAGTGTCGCAAACTTTTGCAATATATTCCCAAGCTCTTACTGACCATTTATTGTAAAGCCATATCGAAAAAGAGTGTACTTAAAATTCAAGATGTTCTCTGAAGATTTATATGTTGTATTTATCTCTGTAGTTTTGTGGAAAAGGTTTGTGCTCAGTGAATAATATCTTTATTCTAAAGACAAGTCTTTAGTGCGCAACTTAATAGCAGTTAACTGCCTTGCTATTTGAAAGCAATGGTAACTTCACTACCCTATTTGTTTTTCCTTGTTCATCTGTTTTATTTTAATTTCAGATTTCACTGACTTTGAACAGTGAAATCAGATTGGCCTATAATTTTTAGGTTCTATTTCATATTTCATGAAGCAGGTACAACATAGTGCCACTCATGCAATAGTAAGTTACGGCTACAGGAG
This sequence comes from Sclerurus mexicanus, assembly GCA_013396755.1. Taxonomy (NCBI): domain Eukaryota; kingdom Metazoa; phylum Chordata; class Aves; order Passeriformes; family Furnariidae; genus Sclerurus; species Sclerurus mexicanus. The sequence goes on from VWZF01004328.1 coordinate 382,322, forward strand.
GCAGGCAGAGAAGAAAAACCCTGAAATCAAAGCGGTGTCTTTTTCTTTAAAATTTAAAAATATATCTGTTCAATTAACTTCTTTTTATACCTTCCTAACTATGTGTCTTCTCCATGGACACCCCCTTGTCGTGGGGTAGAAGCTTGCGTGCCCTTATGAGGTTGTGAGCTGTACTAGTGGTGGTCCATGCCTCCAGTAGGGTCTCCCATGCTAGTCAGGTCTCAACTGAAGGGTCAGACAAAGTGTGTCCATGGGTAGGATGGGCTCGCTAGATCCCGGCAACCATCCTAGGAGAAGGACAACGCTAACTTCAAACCCGGGCAGATGGAGCTCGCTTAGCCCTATAAGGCCATCCATCTAAGGGAAGGATATTCCAACCAAACCTACATCCTGAGGACTTCGCTGTCATCGTCCAAGCTTGCTAGGCCCTGGCAGATGAACCTTAGGAGTAAAGGGTGGGGCCAGTTCTGTGCGTGCTGTGCCTCACCTAAAAAATCCATTGCGCAGGCTCTAGGGATTCTCCCACAACGCCAGCATGCTTGTAGCAAGCGTGGGTTGAGCCCTTGCAAATCTTCCTTCGCAAGGCCTAGCCATGAAATGAACTATGTGTATTTTCACAGTACTGGATTGTTGTTGGTTTTTTGCTTTTTCTTTTGTCCCAGGATAGTTTTAGGAAAGCGATTTAAAGTACAACCAGAAGTGTTGATCATACTGTCAAGGTTACATCATAGCTTGTACAATATACTTCTCACCATAAGGGGGTGGGAGGGGGGAATTGCCATAGTGCTTACTTTGCAAAGACAACTGGTAAAGAGACTTGTTAATCCTGTGTCTAACTGTAAAAAAAGAATTTTAATATAGCAATAGTTAGTTCGCATGGAAACATCTCTGAACTGCCTTGTAAATTTTAGCCCAATGTTTGACGTTTGTTCATAACATTAGCTGAGAAATGTGAGGTTTAAAATAGAGTATGTTATATAAGATCTTCCCACCTCCCAGGAATTGGTAAATCCAAGTAAGTACCCCCGTCATGACTGTCAGTCTGTATGCCTTTATACAGATTCAGTTTGAAATACTTCTTGTACTGAAAACCTATTGGACACATCTTCTATTGTTCCATACCCTTGTGCTTCGCTGTAGAGGATCAGTTCCTAGTAATTGATATGGTGGAAGCAGATCTGATTAGGATGGACAAACAATATTGTGTTGAGTAAAACTAATTCCATTCATTTTAATTGAACTTTGGCTAAATATTAATTAATAGTAATTGCTAGATAGATATATCTATGTATGTGTACATAAATATATAATTTAAAGAACCATGGATAGAAATGCCTGAATTTTTTCAAAATAGTTCTTTGTATGCCTAGGTCAGCTAAACATTTTCTTGTACATTTAAAATAGATTTGTGGTCTTTATATAATATTGTCTATGTGGTCACCAGCATGTATCCTATTAAAGAACTCCAAGATAAAGCTTAATGTTATATTAAGCCATAGTCTTTTCCCTACTGTTAGTCCAGAATATGCTTCTGTTTTATGCTGTGGACAGTCCATATTCAATTATACTTTGTTTTTGTTTTATACTTTGTTTTATTTTGTTTTTGTCTCTGTAAGTTTTATCAAAATTACATGCATTCATTTCAGAACTGAGACAGAAAATTTTTTTTCTGTCTCTCATCATTTTATCTCATTTACCATTCTTTAACTAAATAATTTGATAGTTTTTTACATTGATTAAGCCTTTTCTTATGACTTGGTTGAAGGGGAGGCTTTCAGAAGTTAGTTTTGAATATCTGACTTGCAGGTCTTAGTATGTTGAATTAGAACACATAATGTATGGCTGCCATAGTTAGTTGTGATATATTGAAACAAATAGTTTTAACAGTAAATCCTAATACAAAAGTAATATAGTAATTTCATAGATGACTGAATTTGTGTGTGAGAGATGATAAACTATACAAAATCAACAATGTACCAGGAAATCATTCACATATTTACAATATAACCTTTTCTGTGTCCCAAGAGATCAAAAGATGTGTGGTAGACTTGTTTGCTTCTCATCTTGAGACTTACTAAAGTCGTTGTCAGTGGAAGCTCTGTATTTAGTCAATCTAGCGTCCAGTGTGATCTTTGTCCCCTTGGTAACAGTTGTGTTTAGCACAACACAAAATGTGTTGCTCTAATCATTGCTCTAATTGGCACCTTTGTTGACAGTCTCAGAAGAATGGTCAAGACATAGTTAGGTGTGGGACTGATATACTCACAATCTGTGGCCTCCTTGGCTAAATGCTGCAATTTATTGAGCAGTCATGTGCTTTTTAAATTCTACTGATATTTAGCAAATTCCATGAATAAATGCTATATGCACTTAATCTTTTTATCCTTTTCTTTTTCCTTTTCTTTCATGCTTACCTGCAGATAGCATGCTCACTGCACTAAATCTAGCTGAGGAAAAAGGAAAGTGAAGTGCCAAGCTAGTGAAAAAATATCTGCAACCTGAACATGTAATAAATTCACTTACTGTTGGCAGGTAGTGTTTTATACAGTGGAATATTAACACCACCTAGACCAAGCTACTTTGGGTATTTGAAGAAAGTACATATTAGAACACCTAAGTTTAAAAATGCTTATTCCGTATATAGTCATATTCTAGGAGGTGTAGGAATTCTTAGAGGATGATTCAGAGCCCTAAATTAGTTGACTAAAGTTAGACAGTGTGAATACCTCCCACAGCAGCAATATGTTGTAGAGGGACAGAAAGCAGACAAGTGAAGAGAGAAAGGGAGGAATGGAGTGATAAGGACAATAAATGAAGTAAGTCTATAGAGAACTTTAGAAACTTAGAAATTGTCAGAAGCTTTTTGACATAAGGGAGATCAGTTTGCTTGATGTAGCACATGCTCCAAACCATGTATCATCTTCATAGGTAAGAATAACAATAGTGTAGGTATGACATCTTCAGCTGTGAATATCCACACATACATTTGTTGTATCCGTATTATGATTGTTCCTGCAGTCCTCAGTCAATACTGGAGGACTAAAGTAGAGATTAATTCCTTCTTCAATGACCTTACAAGAAAAATAGGATTCATAGGTGAGGAATAGGCAGGCAAAGGGGAGAAGGAAGAAAGAAATTACCTGTGCAAAGTCATGAAGGATAATAATTCTTTCTTACTATAACATGGACTGTAATCTATAATCCCCACAATTTCCACATGGGAAAGGATTTATAATATATGCAAATTTTGGGAATTAATTTGCTTTAAAAATATTGCCTTTAGTAAAAGAGAAAGTATTTATACTCACAAGTAATGGTACCACACTAAACAGTCTCATTCATATTCATAAAGGTTGGGTAGAGCTCTTGAAACCATAGGTCTTTCACAGTATTTATGGGGTTTATTGTATTTTATTGTACTCTGTATTTTATTAAAATAATTCATTTAGGCCGTAGGCACCTTTTTAAAGAGAAATCAAGAATTCTGCATTCATCTGTTTATAATTTTTTTTAATTCATTATTCACTGTACAAGTGGATAGCAAATTTCAATTTTTCATCCTCAAAACCAAAGGTTATTAAATGACAGACTACATATGCCAGACTTTTGATTTTTTTTAACTTGTATTTAACATTAGTTTAGAAGTCTTTTTAACATTTAATGGGATTGCTGCCAAACTTTCTTGGCATGTGTGGACACATGTACACACATAGTAATGCTTTGTATCTATCCTTTTACTTATCTACACATCCATCCATTATCTTATGTTGTGTAGGATGAAAATATTTGACATCTGAGAAATTTGCCATTAGATACTGTTGTTGTAGTGCATGTTAAAATAATTGCACAATAAGAAGTAGGTGTTGTTTGTGAGAAAGTGGGAAGCAAATTCTTCTGTATGAATTGGTAGAGCTATTATTATACTTGTTCTCTTCGGTGGACTTTCGTTTAGCTTTAAATTGGCTTAGTTGATGTAGTTTTGAAAGTTCATATCCTTAGTTTTGGTAAAGCTAATACATGAGTCAGAGGTTGTAGATTCAGGGTTTCCCATTTGTAAGTACTGATAATACAGGTAGTCTGATATGAATCTATATCTAGTGACTCCTTTTACATAAGTACACTATATTGCCCTAGCGCAATACATTCTTGGTGGTATGTGGGTTTCCTAAATTGCGTGGTATTTTAGATTTGGGGTTAGATTTGATTTGAGCCATCTGTTGAAGACATAATGGCTCTGTATATATTATATTCTGGATGCAATTTAGCATCCCATGCCAGTTATTATAAGTCTGTTTGAACTTACTGTATAGAAGGCTTCAGCTGGATACCTGTTTACCAGCAAAGTGTGAATTTCAGCTTGCATTCTTGTATTTGGTAACATTCAAGAAAAGTATTTAGGCAAGTTGCTGTCTGCCTGAAAATACTGAAATAAATTTAAATGGTCATTTATCCTACTGTAGGATGTTATTTTGTATGTATGTGTTATTTTGATTAGCTACACAAAAAGCAGAGGCTGTATTTGATGCCTGATGGCTATAATTTTCTTTAGATAGGCTTGTAAATGTTGCCTCTTAATAGACAGAAAGTGAACTAACACAAGTTGCAGTGTCATGTATTTAGGTATGTGAGCCTTATAAGTACTAAATATTGAGATTTTTACAGTTCTAGAAAAAGTCATAAATGTTAAAGCACTAGAAGAAGTTTAAAATTTGCTTATTATTGTACCTATTGCTTTATAGTCCTTCCCCTGCCTAATTTTCCATGGGTTTTTTGGGCATTTTAATAGATTGTTCAGATATATTGGGTTGAGAATGTATTCTTGGGTAACAACTGCTACAATCAATCCCTATTTTCTTTGTTCTGGAGTAAAGAGATAAGCTCTTTCACTATCACTATCAAATTTCTCTTTGCTGGTGAACAGGAGCCAGACACTGAATGTATCTGTAGCACAGCACATATCAGCCTTGCAAATGTCACAGAGCACATTCCCAACATGGTGCAAATTTTGTATTTTGGCAACAGAAGGACATCTTCTGTACTCCTCTTGTTGATGTCCTGATAAACCAAGACAGGAAATCAGGGCATATGGACTGGACAGAACATGGAGTCTTGTACTAAGAGCATTAAGTTTAGATTCAGCTGGAATGTTCTGAGCTACTTATGCTGTTCTTGATTTCTTGCTCTCTTACAAGATGCATACTAAGCATATTTATTTGCTTGTTTATGTGCACACTCTTGCTTAAAAGTATTAACATTTTTTGTCTGTCTGAATTACAAAGCAGTGTATCTCAAAAATGCAGTCAAAATGCCGTAGTTTCTTGTAAAGGGCTAAAGCAACCAGCTTCCCTTAGTAGCTGAAACTGTGTCTAAACTCCCTTTAAAACTGACTCCGTTTTCTTTCCCACCACCAAAGGTTGTTTGGAAATAAAGAATTATGAAAAAAAAAGACACTTGTGAAGCAAAAATGGCTGTAGTATTAAAATAAAATAAAATTATAGCAGCTTATCTGTTACCAGAATAGTTACAAGTTAATTGTGGTTTAATCCTGGCAGGCAGCTCAGCCCCACACAGCCACTTGCTCACTCCCTCACAGTTGTGATGGGGAAGTGAATCAGAAGGGTTAAAGTAAGAAAACTTGTAGGTTCAGATAAAGATAGTTTAATAGGTAAAGCAAAAGCACACACAAGCAAAGCAAAATAAGGAATCCATTCACCACTTCGCATGGGCAGGCAGGTGTTCTGCCATCCCCAGGAAAGCAGAGATCCGTCACATGTAACATGGAACTTGGGAAGACAAATGCTTGGGAAGACAGACTCTGAATGTCCTCCCTTTTTCCTCTTCTTCCCACAGCTTTATGTACTGAGCATGACACCATATTGTATGGAAAAGCCTTCGATGATTTGGGGTCAGCTGTCCCTGTTGTGTCCCCTCCCAACTTCTTGTGCCTGCCCAGCCTCCTTGGTGAGGTGAGAAGCAGGAAAGGTCTTGAGGCTGTGCGAACACTGCTCAGATATACTTAAGACATCTAGGTGTTATCAACAGTGTTTTGGTCAGAAATCCAAAACCTAGCACCAGACAGGCTACTGTGAAGAAAATTAACTCTCTGTCAGCCAAAACATATACAAAATTAAATTCAGGATATTATTTATCTCATTTATTCCTTGAACCCAGTGTATTCTTCATATAAATACATCGCATAATTGTTTCAAAACCAGCTTCTATTCTTGGATTCAGTGATGTACACCAGGAAAGATCACTAATGTCTAAGTTATGATCTTCATGGAATGAAAGAGTAAAAAGGACATTTTTGTTTCATACCTTTTCCTTCACATTTTGAATACAAAAATTAAATTTCCCTATAAATATGTAGCTTCTGTTACAAACTGTGACTACTGAGCTGAGGCTGTAATGTATTTCCTTGGGTCAGCTAAAGACAGATAGAATTAAATATAGTGTAGCTCAGCTTTGCGTTTTTGTCATTTTTACTGGTAGCAAGTTCATCTCACTGCTTGTGTTTCCATGCAACCATATGTCTATGTGAAGTCACATTTAATTTTTTTGATGAATAAAGTCCTTCTAATTTCCTCTTGCATCAGCTGTAGGACTCATGAATGGGGTGCAAGTGTCATGTAGTTAGATCAAGAATATTGTATATTTAGAACATATCAGCACAATTGTGTATTTTGTTTTGTTACTCACTTCCCTTTATATTGTTTACATGCTGAGAATTTGCTTCCTGGCTTTCTGGAAAAATACCAAACTCCAAACAAGTTTCTCTCCCTTTTTACCTTCTTGTTCAAATGCTCTTGTGCATTTGGCAAGAGGATGCCAGCTGCATGAATTCAAGCAGCAGAGGCTGCAGAAGAAGACAATTTTAGCATAATTCATTGCTTTCTGTGGTTTTGCATGTTGCTTATTAGTGCTTGTTGTTCATATGTTAGCTAACGGTGTAATGTGTGGCAGTGTGAGATGGACACCAACATTTTAGAGTTTTGGAAAAAAAAGCATGCCAAGCATTTTTCTTTTCATTTGACAGTATGAGGAAGGACAGTTTTCTGGCCATTTTAACAGTTATTCACAATCATTTAGCTTAGTGGCTGTGGAAATACATAGTGCTGCTCAACTATGCCGTGAAAGCGTTCACTTGAGTGTTAGTGTTGAGCTGTCCTGCCTTATCTAAGCCAAGTGTTTTTGAAATGGAGCCACTTGCAGAAATCTTAGGATGTCTCTGGAGAGATGTGCCGGGACAGGGGCATACTGTTTTTGACTTAGGAACTTGCAACCATTTTTCCTAGCCAAATTAAATATTACTAATGACAGCAGTTCTACAGGAAAACACAAGTGAATATTCTGTAGATAACTGCAGAGGAAAGATAGAATATATCTTCTCCCTGCCTGTTTTCAAAGTTTAGTCTTAGAAAATTAAAGGACAGGAGAAAAATAAATTATTAATACCACTCATGAAATTTTAAACATACAAACATATCTTGAAATATAGTAGCAGGAGGGTGATAGACCCACACCCTTTCCAGTTTTTTTCAGTAGTGGACATGTTTGTGCAACAGCACTCAAGCACAACTTCTTACTGCAGGTGCTTTTACCATTTTGGGAGTTCACTGCCCTTGTTTTGTTAGCCTCAGCAGTTTGAAAGTGTTGGCTCACCCGCAGTGCCTGCAAATATATCACTGTCCATGCTGCCTTTGCTTTTTGTATTTACTGGTGTCTCATGCTTCAGGGTTTCTGATGCCCTTGAGAAGCTGTGACCATTTTTTACATTTGAAAGAGTGCCAATTCATTTATTAAGACAGAGTCTGTGAGGCCTGGATAAATGTATTCTATCTAACATTTAATAAAACATTAAATTAAAAATGTGACTTATGCTGTGACATACTCAGCATTATCCTTCCAAGGTTTATATTTGAGTGTTGCAGGACCCCACTCTCCAGAAAGTAACGTGCTATCCATCTAGCTCTGAGGTGACAAGGCCACTGATGTTTTTCTGTGGTGGTTGTTTAATAATTAATTTTTCATTGCTAGTCTGTTCGATAAATGGATTGCAACATTTAAAACCAGTTTAATAGGTTTATAGGTCCTTTATAAATTCCAACAATGATAATAGTTAATAAGAGAATAATGAATTTGTGCTCAAAGATCTCAAGATCAATCAAGCAAATTAAATCTGGCCTAAGCTGTGGCTGCTGGGGTGGGGTTTTTGTTTGTTTGGGGATTTTTTTTTACTGCAAAATGTACCCTGTGTGGATAAGCCTATCTGGTGATTTGTTGAATTTCTTAGTGTTTCACTTGTCATATTAATTTAAATCTTTAATCTGAGGATGTGGCAGGCATATGAAGTGGCACATTAAATCAATATTATGTTGCAGACATTGTCTCTGAAGAGGATGACATTGTGTAGGGGAATGCAATAATAAGAATAATAAAAAGAAATTGCATTTTGATCTTTCCATATACTTTATTACAATGCAGTTTACCCATTTAAAAAAAACCCCAAACATATAGCTTTGCTTGTTAAGGCAAAACCTTTCACTGGGCCTTTCTCAAATACTCAAAATGCAAAGTAAAAAAAAAAAAAAAGAAAAAAAAAATATCCAGATGGGAAAGTCTTGCCAGTTACTATTAGGATTCGAGAGCATCAGCCCTACAAACAGGGAGTCTGTTGCTTAACAGGCGTTTGCTTGGCATTTAAAATAGATGGTTGTTGGTCTTGTTGGAGTTTCTGGTAGTCAGAGATAACCTCATTAAGAAAGTTAATAAAGAAGGAAGGTACATTTGGGTTATCTGCTTGCTTTATGTCTCACCCAGGGCCTGATTTTCCACTTCTCTTCAAACTTTTCTATATAATCACTTGAACTGGAGTGATTCTGTCATTTCACAACCATCTCCACAGCTCTTTATTACTGCACACACAGTACACTGGAAAGGAATTCAAAGTGCTGTTACTCATTCTGGACTCTGAAACTATCTCACTGAGCATCCATTAATTTCCTTATCCATTTTGTACATCTGTAAAATATGAACCAAGCTGATGACCTTAGTAAAATGTTTGGAGTAAAAATGCGGGATAAGAACATGCTATGTGAGATTCATAACAGTAGGAAATTGGGGCATTCATTTTTCCAGAACTTTAGGATCTGACTTAAGATCTTTTCTTGCCAAATCTTTTTTTTTTATGTAATTCTGCTTAGACTTCTGTCAAAAAATCTGTGATATGACTTGAAAAACAAGGGAGGGAGGAACCCACACAACAACCACATCTATTGTAACATAGATTCTAAGGAAAACAACCTTAGGAAGGACTACAGATCTAAACCAACCCCTGGCAGCCAATACTTTATGTGACCCATCAAGGCACTTCATTAGTCTTCCTTGTTCTTGACATAAACCAATACTACCATCTCTCAAGCTTGCAGATAGCGATGTAGCAAGTAAACATTGCCTGGGCAGCAGTTGGCTGTGGCTGCTGCCCCAGTTTGTTTGCTGAACAACTTCTGGAGAGACCACAGGCTGGGTACCCATATAAGGATGGAAAAAAGAAGAAAAGGGCTTGGGAAATAGAGCTGTTGTGGTTGTTGAAGATAGATAATGAATATTATGGTGGAATATTATGCTGCACTACTAAACTGTAGACAGACACTGGGAGGATATTGTACGAAAATATAAGAGAAAAACTTGGGATGTCAAGATTGATGATAAAAAGAGGTGAATTGCTAGTAAACCTCCGTTGCTATGAGACTTAATTATTTAGCTTTGATTAGTGAGGACTTCATGTATTTAGGACAGGTGCTACTTATCATAAACTGATAGTAACCTGTTTCCAGTTTGGGCAGTAGCTGATAGTTGCTATCCATGTCGATGTCAATCCTGGCAAAAGTAGGTATTTCACTACTGTAAGCCAATCAGGTGCTGCAAACTGGATTTGGCGTGCTGTAACCCATCAGTACCACCTGCTGTTATTGCGGTATTTGCCTTTTTTAAATTTGGACTTTTTCCAAATAATCAAATCATGGAGTAGTTTGTGTTGGAAGGGACCTTTAAAGGTCATCTAGTCCAATGAACAAGGGGGGACATTTTCAACTAGATCACATTTCTCAGGTCCAACCTGACCTTGAGTGTTTCCAGGCATTGGGCATCCACCACTTCTCTGTGCAACCTGTGACTACTTAGCCTGGGATAGGGGACGCTGATGACCCATTTCTGCATAGAGCAGTTGCCAGTCAGTGTCTCGCAGTGACCTTTTGCTCCCAGTGAATGGCCATCATTGAGAAACAATGGGCACTGACCAGTGAATGCAAATTACACTTATTACATAGCAGCTCACAAGCAAGGGTGTATTCTGTATAGGCTCTTGTTTTGGGACAAGGAGCTGAGAAAAGCACTTACTGCTTTCTGCCAGCAATAGGTCCGTAATTAGTTTCTGCACTTACCTTGTGATTAACAACTGGTGATGAGAAGTAATAGTTTATTAGTGAAGTATGTAGTAGTGACCTCAAATAAGAAGCCTGGGGCTGAGGAGATAGTAAATCTAGTAGGAAAATGCATTTATTGTAGCTAGAGGAGAATCAGGTACCTTTTTTTTTTTTTTTTGGTTAAGACAAAAGATGCAACAAGATTTTGAAGTAACAGAGAAGAGAGGAAATAGAAAGAGGGATTACAGCATAGAAACTTTAGATTAAAATTTTAAGTGGCTCACCCATTCATTTGCCTCATGTCTTGATATTGCTGTGACTGAAATCCACTTAATATTTATTCACTGAATACTCATGCAATTTCAATGAAGTCATTCCTGAAACACAGTGGGAGATTCAAACTCAATGCATGTGGGCCTACAGATCAGTCACTAAATCTCAAGAATTTTCTGAAGGGTGGGAGGAGCATCGGTGGGTGGCTTGACTGAAGATGAACATTCAGAATAGATATGATAATGAGATTTGTTCTCGATGTACAAATAAGTGTGTAGAAAGAATAGCAACAGCAAACCTATGAAGCTGGAAATATATAGGGGAAAATCAGAACATTTAGCAACTATTCTCTCTCACAGAAACAATAGCAAAAATTATTAAAAGTTGTATCTCCATATAGGCTAATGGAGAGTATAGTAATTTGTTTAGTATGTTTTTGACTGCAAACACTGCAGTGATGCAGAATGGTAATGTGCAAATGTTTGCATGAATTAGAGGTCTTTTAAAATGTATCCTGATGCTACAGAAGGCAGGCAGGCATTGATTACGGTAGTCCTTATTATTGAGGAGAATTTTACTTGAAGTGTAAGATTCTTTTGTAGCCTAAAGTAAATTTTGAAGAGGGAATTACTAAATTGTATTTCCTTACCTGTTAAAAGTGCAATGAAATAACTCTTCAGAAATCAGCAAGGTGTGAGTTCTATTTAAGCTGTATACTCAGTTTATTCCCATTCTCTAGGTATGTAATTTCTATATTGGGTAGAGTGCGAGGATCTGAGCAGGAAACCTTTGCTGCTATGGATTGAAAGTCCTTCTTTCACCTATCCAAAGCACATTTTTTATTTTAGCCTGATAGAATTGTAACCTTCTAGAAATCAGTGTTAATAGTAATTCATTTAGGATATGGAATCTTATGTCCCTCCTTAAATACCTCTTATGGTTGGACATGTTATTTAAAAGCCTCGACTTGTTAATAAAGTGTGGTATGTGAGGTCTCAGTTCATTCTATTTTAAGTTTATGAAAAATACCATTTCAGATCTACAGTGTTGTAACATTTGAAAAATGCTCACCTGTTAAGGATAATCATTGCATATTTCTGCAAAGAATGCTTTGAAGACATTTGCCTTAAGAAGAACATCAGGTTATAGGCAGACAGAATAGCTCTTCCAACTCCATCTAAATTATTTCTTCTGTGCTAGTACTACTTTCAGAGGACTCTCGAGGTGTTTAAATGCCATAATAAATTTGATGTGGGTTATCAGTGCCTCACTTTAAACTTGAGATCTACCCAACAATTTTTTTAAAAATGAGTTTACAAATAAAATATAGCAGATTGTTAGGTTTTCATTTACTGACTGAATTCTTTAATTTTCAGGCCATGCCATGGAGGATCAGAATGGTGGTGCCTCAGGGTCTCTTTTTTTTTTTTTTTTTTTCCTAAAACAGTAGACAATGTCAGAGGGAAATTCAGTGAACAATGAAAAGCTCCAAAAAGGAAATCTAAAAACATTTTCAGTGAACCTGCTTCTATCCCACATTTCTAGCAGAATTATGCAATGGAAAGCTTATTTTCTAATAAAAAGAAAGAATATATACTGTCCAGTGTAGCATTTGATGGTCTTGTTATTCATATAAATACCTAAACCTCCTTTGAATCCAGCTGGGCTCTTAGCTTTAGTGACATCTTGAAGGAATATGATAAAACATGCTTCCCGACACCAACTTTCTCTTCTCCTGGGAATGAGCTACTCATTATTATGAGAAGGTATTCACCATGGTCCTCTGGCTCTGACAGACCTGATCAAATACCTTTCTACCAGAAGCGGCCAGCTTCTTATTCCCTGGGACAGAAAAAATGTGTTTCTCCCTCTCCACTCTATTAATAGTGTTTAGATTCTAATGGATTGGTCTTGCGAAATTGAATTCATACCTCCTGAAAGTACCAGCTCAGGCTTGAGTCAGTCAGCCATATAGATCATTTATGGACCATGGGCAGATTCAGGGCAATGCTTCTTCAAAAATAAGTAAGAAAGTATGGTATGAACTCTGTATAAATCCACATCAGACTTATAACAGGTGGGTTGAAGTAAAAGTAATTTAGAAAAAAGATTAGTGTACCTTGCAGGAATATGCAGATTAATGAAGTAATAAGGACAGAGGGCCAGATCCTCAGGGCATTGTAAATCATCATCACTTAGCTGAAGTTACTGAAGCCATGCTGATTTACAACACCTACAGAATTGATCCAGTTGCAAATCCTTAGTGATAATGTTGGTGTTTTCTCCTGGTAATAGAGCTGCAGGCATCAAGGATGAGAGTTGGTTTGATGGGCATGTTTAGAACAGAATATAGATAAAACACAACATGCATATTTAGAGCATGTGGGGAACTTAAGACTGCAGAAGACATTCTGGAGTTTCTGCATTCAGTTCCTTTTTACTGTTGCAAACAATGACATCTTATAATCTCATTCAAGTTTTTCCTTAGAAATGAAGTGGTTAGTTGAGGCAGGATGATATTTTAAGCACAGCATTACTCTGAAAAAGAGATTGAATGGAATTTTTATCACATGCTGCCCTCTGGTTTCTTTTACGATCACTTTTGCATCTTTCATTTGAAAAAAAGAAAAATGTATATTAAAAGGAGAGGGAGCTGTTAGTGGTTTTTTTCTTTGCTGTTGTGGTTTTGGGGGATTTTTGGGATTTTTTTTTTGGAGGGGATTTGTTTAATTTTGGTGGTGTTTTTAGGATGTTGGTTGTTTTTGTTTGTTTGTCTGTAGTTCTCCTCCCCTCT
>VWZF01004328.1:403642-454234 GCA_013396755.1 Sclerurus mexicanus
TTTTTTTTAAGCAGCCAGAAGCCATCTGTTAGAGGATGTGTACTGACACTGTCTCTCATCCTGGCTGAGTCAGTGGTGGTGGGAATGGGTTCTCTACACTTTGGCATCTGCAGATGACAATGTGCCTGGAAAGTGGTAGAAACTGAAGTTTCTACTAGGTAAATGGGATGTTCATTGGCTTTAGTGAAATTTAATTCCTTTTTACAGTTCTGGATACCTTGAAAGGCTCTTTAAAGCACATAAGCCTTCAAAGAAGCTATTCAGTCATGTATGAACTGATAAAAGCAACCTCTCATGGTCAGGTAAGTTCATTCTATCTAACTAGAATAAATCCATTGTTTACCCTTTGGTGAGAGGACTCTAGTCCTCCACTGCAGTTTTTTTAATCTGTGTCTATGGGAGAATGGGAGAATGGGAGAAGATGGGACGCTTCAAATAGTCATAAAAATTTATTGTAGACTTTTCCAGCCTACATTCTTCATTTGTGAGCAAGTGCCATGCAGGAAGTAGTGGAAAACATTGACTGCATTACTTGTGGCTTTCAAAGATTAGCAAGGAAATCAGATGTCAGCGTCAGGTATATGGAGCCTGTTCTGGTGTGACTTTCCCTCTGTCCTCGTCAGAACCAAAGTAGTATTCACTACTGTCTGTTCACTTAGTGCTTGTGGCAGGCCACCTCAGTTTTTTCCTTCAGCTTCATTCTCCCTCAGAACAAAGATCTACCCATTTTTAAGATGTAAATCTATATCCTATTGTATTCCTCTTGGGAAGAAAATTCCTTACTACTGATTTCTAATGCTTTACCTGTGCTATCATACTTCATTCTTCTTCGTAATAAGAGCAAGTTTTATTTAAAAAGGTCTACAGTGGATAAACAAATAGTTTTTTCTCCTAGTAATTATTTTAATTTATTTTAGTATTCTTCAGATGTGTTTTAACTTCTGTATATTAATTTGGATTTTTTCCCTCTGCATCTTTGTGAAGGCAAATTGTGGTTGCAGTTGTAGTAGATCACCAATCAACACTAAAATGTTTTTTCTGGATGTTTAACTCTTAATTTCAGGGTTAAAGGATACTTGGAATAGGTTTGGTTTGAATTATTTCTTCCTGCTGTTTGAGGGAAATACAATTAAGCCTGAAACAAGATCTTTTTTGCTTAATAAAGAGAGAACAGTGCATCCGATATGTGTATCTTTATTCTCAAAGTCTCAGAAGTGAATTCATTACAAGGGATACTAAGCTAGTGATTTAGTGATAAAGCAGCATGCTTCTACATGGAAGATTTAAGTCCAAATGTGCAGCTTTTCCTTCATGTTTTAGAGTAGCTGTTATTAAGCACACATGCTATAATTTTTTAAAACCATTTTCCCCTGTTTATACATTGAATCAGTGCAGAACTTCTATTCAGAGGATGAAACCTATACAGGAGTTCCTGCATCAAATACCTCCTGTCCTATGGCAAGGGAGACGCTGAAGTCCAGAGTGAAAGTGTTGCTGAATGCATGTCCAATGATAGCTGGGCGGGACATTTTTATGTTTGCATTTGGGCGTTGTTTTCATTGTATTTTCACTTGAAAATTTCACTTTGCTTGCTACAGCCGGCTAGACGTTGTTCCCTCAGTAACAGCAAACTCCCCTCAGATGCCTCTGAACAGCTGAGGTTTCTTTTCCTTGACCTATGGATTTGATCTCAATTGACAGGAATCCTGGAACACAACTGATACTCTCTCCCTTGATACATCTGGAAGAAAATTGTGTCACTATACAGCTGGTAGAATTAGACAATGTCTACACATAAAAGGCTCAAATAAAAATCACTCGAGTAGTTTGTTTATTCTAGCATGGTGTTTTGTTATCCATTATGAAACTGAGATCAAATGCACAGCTGTTCTGAAAGCAAAAGTCCTGTCATGGACAACCAGAGGAATATGTGTCCAGTGATGAGAAGCAGTAAAAGAGTTGCATCTCACATGTGATACAGAGTTAAATATGCCTCAAGCTCCGATATATTTGAATAAAAAAGAAGCCTGGCCATTCTTTGTGAGCTTCATCCTTTATGAATTGGTATATTTTTCACACCACAGTACTTCCTTTCTGTATTCCCAGTGCCAGTGTAAGTTTTGTTTCTAATCCCCTGGATTCTGTGTGTCTAAAATGCATCCCATAAGCTCAGTGAGAGCTTACATCCAGTATTTTGAATAAGAAAGTAGGATTTTTTGAATAGTACTTAATTTGTAAGAATTTCCATGCGTGGTACTGTGGTCAAAATTGTGTTGATAGCATGCAAATTTCTGAAGGGAAGAAAGATTATGTGTTCATGATTTACACAGAAAAAAAATATTCTTCTTTCTCCTGACACTTGCTTGTGGGTTTGGTTGTTTATTTGCTTCCCAATAAAATAGGTTGTGTATTTAGAGGTGGCTGTAAGTATGTATATTTGCAATCATATTATAGATATGATGCTGTGCCACTCATAAATTATATGCTATCATAAAACACTGGGCTGAGATCTGGTGTTCAGTCTCTTAACTTCTTTAAAGATTTCGAATAACCCTTGGTAGCCACTTATCTCTGTAATTAATTTCACATCTATGAAGTAAAAGAGATTCTTACTTTTTTTTTTCCATATATATTTCACTATTAAATAGATGAAAGATTTTTTTTTTAAAGCATGTTTCTGTTAAACAAATTGAGCCAGCTGTATCTTATCTGGGTTTTCAGTTAATCCTCTAATTTACTCAAATGAGATTATTAAAAGTAAGAATTAGTCCTTTTTCACTGTTGTAAAACAGAAAGGCAAAAGATTCTTTTTAAGTATAATAAAAGTAGGAATCATTATTATGATTTTAAAAAATAGCACTTTATTTTTGCATCAGGATGAGGACAAATCTTTTTTTTTTTCCATTTGCAAAGCCAGATTCATATTTTCATTTGTATTGTATTGATCAGTTTGGGTTTTACACATAAAAACATAGTGCTTCCTAAGATTAATGTGTATTTGCATAATATATATGCAATATATACATTTTTAATGCCTTGCATTCAAATTATAGCTTAGACTATTTTGTAGCTCTTCTTAGTATGAAACATGCCACTTCATCCAGTGAGTGACTCAATATCTAAAGTCTGGCAAAGAAACATCTAACAGCAAAGTGAACAATGATGCTGTACCTTTCAGAACATCAATATAACCTTTAAGTCTCTAGTTTGTCTTCACAGGGCTTGATATAGAACAGTGCCTTGTATTTCAGTCTTGGTGCATATTGTTACTAGAATGAGTATTCAGGAAGCTTACTAATGAGTAAGACAAAAACAAAGTTCTAGTATGTTTTCCCAAAACTGAGCAGGTAAGTCCCTAAATAATCAAATAATGGGGTAAGATCTGGGAATAACTAATGATTTCTAAAATGAAAGTTCTGACACAGCTGTGTGACATGAACACTTTCAGGGTTTGACAGCATCTGGGAAGATGTTTTTAAAATTGTACTTTGTACCAAGACACTTACCTTTCACCATAAAATGTATTTTCCTTAACTACTAAAGTACAAAATCCACTTCAGCTTCCAGTATAGCCTGCAAGTATACATTTAGTTTCCAACATACATTTTCTTTTGCCTTTGAGTATGAAAAAAGTGATTTCAGTGCCTTTCTCCAAAGTAGTTTGATTATTGTGTATGACAAGCACCTATTCTGTATCCTCATTACTAATGTTATCTCTGAAATAATGGCTATTAATGCTACAATTATTTTAATATCAACAGAATAGAATAGTTTGGTTCAAAGTGACTCACAGTGATGATCTAGTCCAACTGCCTATTGGACTTAGCTCTTGGATATAATTGGCTGATTCTGAGAGAACTGGATAATACTCAAAATAGGTAAAATCTTTTTCTAAAAGTTAAATATTCATGAAATTAAAGAGGTCATATATTTACAGATAGTATTTGGAAGTGATGAATTTCATACTAACTCAAAATTCAGGACATCTCTGGTAGGTACCTGTTGGCAAGGCCAAATTACAGAAACAACTTCGAGCTAATTAAAAAAGGGGAATAAATCCAACAGCAAGCTGTTTACCTTGCAGAGATCACATAGTTACTCAGCTAAAGGCACTGAAATACTTTTTGGCACATGCTGATATAAAGATTCCCTAAAGTCATACAAGAGTTTGAAAACTAGAGCTAAATTTGTCTTCTTTTTAATTTTTGGGGAGTTTCAGTTGTAACAGCTTCTAAAAATTCCTATTGTTTGTTGTAGAAGACCAATCCTCAGCTTGCATTAGAACAACTATTTTGATTTTTACACATATCACAACCTTCCAAATCATTGTCACCATAAAAGCAACCTTACTCTTCTCTCTCTTTTCCTAAAATATTTTAATTTTTAATCTTTGTTACCAGCAGATGTTGAGAGTTTCTATTTTCACCTATGGGAATTTCTGTGATTCTTAGTGCTACCAGAAGTAAGTAAGTTTAGACTGGATATTAGGAAGAAATTCTTTACTGTGAGGATTGTGAAGCATTGGAACTGGTTGCCCAGAGAAGCTGTTGATGCCTCATCCCTGAAAGTGTTCAAGGCCAGGCTGCATGGTCTAGTGGAAGGTATCCCTGCACACAGCAGGGGGGTTGGAACTAGGTGATCTTTAAGGCCTCTTACAACCCAAACTATTCTGTGATTCTCTGATTATTACAGTACACAGCCAACAACCTTAATTTAAAAGACCACTGGACATGTTTTGGAACGTTTTCTTCTCAAGTTGATAAGTGAGTATTCAGACAATCCCTTCTGCTAACATTTCTGTGTAATGCTGAAATTGTAAGTCATTGAAGCTATTAAGAAAGTGGTTCTGACTATACCCATGCAATGCAAAAAGATTCGAAATATAAGAAAGGCATAATCATATGAGGCTTTTTTAAGGTTTGTTGCCATTTATAAAAATTATTTTAATTTCTTTCATATGATTTTATGTTACTTTTTCATATAAGTTTATGCTGGTAGCTGATTTTAGGTTCTGATGTTCTGCATCAGTGGTATAAAAAGAAGAATGACTAAAATTTAGAATTTGAAAACTCTACATTTTGTGGCATATTTTGAATTTTTTGGGTTTGTTTGGTTTGGGTTTTTTGTTTTGTTTTTTTTTTTTCATTTTTCTTCTGGAACAAGACAAAAATGAAAGGCTAGCTTTGGAATCAACTAAGTCTTAGTATTATTTTACTTTTTATGGTGACTAAAAATGGAAGGAATATCTTAGTAATTTTTCTGGTTTTCTTTGGGAAAACATTTTGTAATGGAATAGGAAATTTAAGGAGATGCTTAGAAAACAAATATCACTGTAAGTCAACAGATTTGTGTTAGGCTATTTGTTTGTATAGCCTTTCATGACCATACACTGAGACAGTGTGGATAGTGTCTCACCTGACTAGCCTCTTTCTGGGATAAATAATCTGAACCTTTTTTCAACCATTTTTCTCAGAGATGCTCATGGAATATTTTGTTGTACAGGTAGAGAAATAACATATCTTTGTTGCTTTAAGGGAAGCTGAAGGTAATTATGTTGCATCAGATTTGGGAAAGGCAATTGTATGTGAGTCTGATATCACTTGCATCCAAAGTCAAAGACCTTCTGACTTTCAATTTCTTGCCATTATAGTAAGTTCTAAGTATTGAGTCTTTTACCTCTGGCAGCTTTTGAGATACCATAATATTATTTCAAAAGCAGATGGCAAATTTTGGAATCTTCCTCCAAGGCCTGGACTGCCAAGCCCATAAGTTAGTGTCTGTCTGCAGTACAGACAGCTGGAGATGGAGTTATGGGTGGAGAGATGTATTGGTGCATGCTGAGAACCTATACAAGCATATAGAAGTTCTAATCCCTGGTCCCTAGTCAAGATGAGAAGTGTCATTGCTTTATACATGTACAGTTGCACTTTCTGTTTTGTGTTGTTTCAGTCTGTTTTGATAATTACACAAATAATTCAGTTATGTGATTTTTTTCAGCATCAGTGATCTCTCACACATGGACAACCTTAAAAGAGCTATTATATTGATTTGATGGACAGGAACATGATAGGAAAACTTAGATTAGCTTGGAATTTCCAATTAAATAGTGTGACAGCTAACTTTTGAGGCCAGTGACACTAACCTAGTGGTGTATTAAGAGGAGTGACTTCAGAGAATATGTGACATCTTATTTCAAATCATTTCCCCAATGCCCAAGAATATCATCTTGTCTGTTTGCATATGTTGAGTAAAACTGAATCCCCAGATAGTTTGTCATTATTCGTTCTTGTAGAAACTATTGAAACTGCTCTTACTCTTCAAATTTGGCACAAGCTCTTGCACAGTTTAGCAGCGCTCTGTTCTTCTATGTTTTTGTTTATCAGTACACTTTATTCTTGTTCTTCAGTTACTCTATAAATGATGGATTTCAAAAAGTTTTTGAAAAATGAAAACATTGTTCTGTGGAGGGTTAATTCCTTCTGTCCCTGAGTCCTCTCTACCATGCACAGTCTAAGATTTATTTTTGAAATACAGCACTTGAAAGTGTTGCTGTGAGGCTTATACCGTGCTGCCTGTTCCTTCTCTCTCTGTGGGAAGTCCTGGTTAGGCCTCCGGCTTGTCTCACACATACACCAAATTGTCATTCAGAACAAGAACACAATAGCTATTGCTCAGTGTTAGCTTACATTTTGGCATCCTTCAGTTGAAAGTGCTTTAATTTCTACTAACTCAGTGGGTATTTTTTGTAATATCATAGAAGTTAAGATTCCTAAAAGCCCACTAGATTGTGTAGCGTCAGCTATAACAGGAATTTTCTAGATTGATTTGCAAAAGTGAAGTCTCAAATCAAGTGGCTTTTGCCTTTCATCTTACTAGACTGCAGGGCCTTTTTGTGTGTGTGAAATCTGTTTTTTTCCAACTTTTCTTTCTTTAATTTTCTTGATTCTTATATTTAGCCTTCAAACAGCTTTTGTTATGTGTCCTAACTGTTTCTTGGGGTTTTAAACCTTCATCTTAGAAGTTAATATTGCAAAGGAACATGTTAACAAGAGCTGAAAACATTATTAGATATTTGAATGCTTGGAACAGGAATGAGATATAATTTTCCTGACTTCAGGGGAATTTACAGTTATTATCACCAACTAAATTAGTATGCATGTGTTTTAAGGCATAAAAAGTTTTATTTAAAAATACATGCTTTCACAGGATTTGAAGTAGTATGCAAAACTATCAACTATTAGTGGATATTTTAAAGTTGTCATATATTTTGAATTTTTTAGTGCTGACGAAATGAGATAATTTATGAGGTAATTTGCAGTATGGCATAAATATATAGTATTCATCAGATAAAAATGGTTGCTGAGTAATTATACCACATTTAGTAGCATTATCTTTTTTGCCCTTTACCTAATGGCATAAAAACACTTCTGGAATGAAAATGGTTTTTTTCTTGAAATATATCATCCATTAATATTGCTTGTAATTTCTGTTATGTATCACCAATTATATCTTGGCACGTTGCCTATCGTAGTGGATATGCTGTTAGAGTTGTGAAACCATTTAATCTAGAAGACCTGGTGGCCTGGAACAGTGCATTACGTTTATAGCAGAGAGAGAGAGAGAATTCAGGGAGAGATGCAATTTTCCAGAAACTCTTGTAATGGAGATTGGATGCCTACCAGAAATGATGCTAAGGGGATCAGAGGTATGAGAAAGACAGAAAGACCTTCTGCTCAGCTGCCATTCAAGCTGTAACCTGCTATGTCAGTTGTCAGCATTGCCCTTTCTGATTCCTCCCAGTTGTATTCCATTTATTAAAAGCACATCAAAGAGACTCCTGCTGGGGAATCCAGGGGAGAGTCACTGCAGGAGGCTGGCTAACAGATTTAGTCAAAAGTATCCTTGCCCCCTGCTATGAGCAATAATTTAATGAGCACTTCACAACGACAATATTAAAATAGGTATGCCTCTTGCTTCAGTGGAGGGAACAGGTGAGAAGAGTGGGCTTCCAAAATGTTTGGGGGTTTTTTTGTTTTCTTTTTTTTTTTTTTTCCGCTGGAATCTGGGCCCTGTCTTTTTGCCTTGTTACATTGAGCAGAAGGCAAAATTAAGTTAAAAGCTTGACTTCTTATACAGGGTGCATGATGTTTGAAAGCAGACAAACATGGCAAGGTTTTTTTACATCTAAGCAGGTGGGGGTTTTTTTTAAGTTCTTTTTGGTGGGTTTTTTTGGGGGAGTTTGTTTCTGTTTGGGTTTTTTGTTTGTTTGGGAGGGTTTTTGTTTTTAATTTTAAAGGAAAGATAGGGATTACCAAAGCAATAGATAAGGGTAATATACAAATCTCAAACTGTTTTGTGGAGTGTGAGATAAAAATTAGTGGAGTAAATGAATACTAGGCCTTCAGTGTGTTTCTAAGATCTTTAAATAAAGGGAATAATTCTACATCTGAGATATCTGAGTGTCTTGCTTTTGCTGGTTTAGAGAAAGAACCCTTGTGCCCTATACCAGTACAACTCCCTTTTGCTAGAGTGGAAAAATTACATAGTCAGAGAATCACAAACTGTTCTTTAGAATAAAGCAGTTGCTTGTCTGAAAGTAGCTGAGCAGAGCTGCGGTACTTGTTTGGGGGAGCAATGTTAGATCCTCATTTAAAAGGACACTTCTGTAAAGTACATTGTAACCTCAGGTGCAGCAATGGGGCTTCAGGATATAATAATTTACAAATATTGTGTAATAGTTGTTCTATGGTATCTCCTTCAAATTCAGATAAAATAACTAAATTACTACTAAAAGATGCACACATGCACAACAGAATCACCCATTGAAGTACCAAGAAAATAGCATTACCTGGTGAAAGGTTATGTAGTTTTGTTATTTATTTGCAAATCCAGTTAAGTCTCTAAAATATAGACACATGTTAATACCTAGCACACATTTCACAGGCACAGAATTAATTGACTTTTGAGCCACAAAATTATCCTCGTATTAATGTCCTATAGTCTCGTTACAGATCAGTGCCAGTCTTTTAGATTATTCACTAGAGTTTAAAAAATCTGTTGTTCTGTGATCCTAATTTAGTTTCTTTTCAAAGGAAAACTGTAGGAGGCCATCACCAGTACACTAATATGGGGCAAGCTGTTACTAATATCAAATCAGAACTCATTAAAACACAACGTTGGAGATATCAATCCTTTTTTAAAGTCAGGTTATGCCAGTGTATTTCTGTCAATGAAGAAGGTGAATAGGTCACTCAGGATTGCTCGTGCAGTTTTTCATAATTAGCCTACAGGATGTTGAATGTCAGTTTTTTACATTTTTAGACTATTTCAGGCCCCAGGAGCCTGAAAATTCAGTTTATCTCATATCATATCATATCATGGACCTTCCCATTATATTCCTGCCTTGTTTGTTTCCAGTTTTTCCTTTTCTTCCAGTGAATTAGGAAATCTCTTCTTTACTTTCTTTACCAAGAAGCCTCTTTTTATGCAAAACAGCATTATTGAAATGAACTTGCTCAATCTCATTTTCTCTTTTTTTTTCTGGGTCCTACTATGACTTTTCAGTTTCGGAGAAAACAGCTGGCTTTGTAGCTTGTAGGAGTGTGAATATCACTGAGGTCTAGATAACATTAATGTGACTGGGAGTTAATTTGCTTGTCTACGTGCTCTGCATTGTGGGGTGCATCTTTAGGTATAACAGTTGTGCTGGAAGAGCAGTCTGCCTTCAGAGGCAGACTATGAATAAGACTATGAATAAGGGGAGATAAGAGGATTCACAGCCAGAATAATTTCTAACTGATGCTGTTAAACCTTGATTTAGGATATTTCTGCACAGCTTGGCCCATGCTCACAAAATGAAACTGGTGGACTGTGCTGAGATCATAGGCAGTGATTAAACATTTATAGTTAACCATAGTATACTATGGTATTGCTGCTGCCCAGAGGCAAAGCATTGTAATGCAGATTCAGTATTTCTGCTGCAAGAACTCTAAAACAAAAGGGGACTTAGAGACTCTTCGGCAATACTGGCTCCTGGCTGTTCTCAAAGCCACATGTATTCCTCTTCTATTCTTCTTTATTTTAGTAGGGGGTCAGGAGAAAAAGTAGGCTGCCAATAGCGCTTCAAAAATTGCTGTTTCCATTTTATGTCCTCTGCTTAAAGTTTACTCTCCTCTCTATTAGGTGACTCTGCTTTTGTAAACTGGTTTATGCAATTAAATTCTGTAACCCTAATGCAAGTATGTTGCTGTTGTGGTGGTGACAGCCCAGTTGCAAGATAGGGACATTAATTAGAATGTCTGCTTTTAGAGGGCAGACATTTGTTAGAGAAATGGGTGCAGACTGTTGGATTTTAAACACATTCCTCTTCTGTATGGGATCCGTTTAGGTCTGTATGTGATAATCATGTTTAAAATGGAGGGATGTCTTGTTTATTTTTAGATGATTATAAGAGATGATTTCTTGTCTGCCAGCAGCTGCTGGTATTATTCAAGGGTTTCGTGTTTTACTTTGTTTGTATTTATTTGCATACCAGAGACTACTGTTTGCATAATAAGACCACTTCTAGTTTAAGCCCCTGTATGGCTAATTGAACACACATCTCAATGTGGTACCTTTTTGTCTATGTGGAGATCCAGTTCAGCTTTCTCTTTTGCAAAGTGTTGACTTGTTAATGTTCATTGTATCTGAAGAAAATAGTAGGGTCATGTGTTGGGATGCTAAGTATTGTAGTTGTTATGCTTTGAATTTCCTGATACTGGCAGGCTGGTGGAAGAGGAAGAGGAGGGTTCTTAAGGACATAGATCATCACGTCTTCTTTATGCACATGTAGCAATTCTGATCAGCATGTGCTAGTTTACTATAACAAATGGCATTGAAAAAGGAAAAATTGTTTTCTGGTAAAGTCTCTTAGAGGAGGAAATTCTAAGATGTGTTCCCTTGGGACATACAGAAAATACTTAAACATATTTTATTCTGCACTTACTGCTACAACACTGGAATGACACTTTTAACATCACTTTGTAAGCATGTATACCATGTTTTTAAAGAGGACTTTTATGATGAAATTATATAACTTGTGATATGATTAGCTAGTGCCACACTTCGGGCTAATAATTAATGTGATTTAAAAATAAATACTGGCTGGGAAAGCACCTACTGCAGGGGTAATTATGCATTGGTAAGTTCTTAATTCATGTACAGCTGAATATAAGCATGTCTGAAAGCTGAGCATGACCTTTTCTTGGAAAGGATTGGGGATTTCAACTGGTTTCTTAGAGAAAATCACGGTCTGATTGGTCCCAGTATGAGATAAATGGCACCATCTCATAGCAGAAGTGCTGCTGCTATCTTAACTGGTATTTGGATTTTCTATGAAATTTATCTACCCTAAGAATTCCATGAGTGATGACTGTGTTTCATAAGCATTTGACTCAAGTCAGCATTTGAAAAAGGGAAAACTGCATAATTGTTGGCCAGAAAAATGCACTTAGAGGCAGCATCTTGTTTTAATACAGAGTTTTGAAAACAGGAATAACCTTTAAAAGTTGTATTGTCTTTTTGTTAGCTTATGACAGAATCTATGCCTGATTTGTCACAGCACCGCATCATCAGTTGAGAAGAGTTGTGGAACTTCTTGCTGTTGCTTATGTTACTCTCTTTCATCTTTCTTATTTCTTGTTGCTTTTGTGTTTGCGCTATCATTCAACATAAAGACAACTTAAGCTTTAGCCACTGAGAGGAAAAGGGACGAAGAAGTGCAAACCAACATCTGTATGAACATCAGCATGTCACAGAAAATCAGCTGCGCGTGTTGAGAGAAGGTTTAATGTCTCCTTTCCATAGCCTGGAGGAAAAGAAGAGGAATGCCAGAGCCACCGAAACACATAGAAAATCAAATGAGGGCCTGTACAGATAATGCCATTACAAAACATGGGTGTGGCTTAAAGGTTAGGGCAGAGGATTGGGAATTAGGTCTCATGGAGACATATAAATTTCTTCAGATTATTTGTCCTTGACTTTGGAGAACTTATTTTGTGGCTTACTTTGTTTTATTGTATCATAATATAGGGGGTTTTTTTAGTTTGTTTTGTGTGAAAGTGGGGGGAATTATTTTTTTGCAAAATGCTTTGAAATTCTCAGATGGACCCAAGTGACTCTTACTGCAGGTAGTTGGCAACATTTTTACGTTTGTGTTCTGTGAGAAACGTGGAAGGACAGGTAAAAAGTAATGCCTTTCAAACCTGACTTTCACTGCCTTGCCGTGTGTGTAATCATTTACCTTGGCGTAATGTGAGTGTAAAAATACTACTGAACGGGAAGAAAACAGCATTTTATGCTTATTTTATCCAGGTACAGTTCACTATAAAATGATCAAGACAGTAACAAATCAGGCTTTCCTAGTAGATACAGGATGGGTACATTCTGAACAGAGTATGCTGATATGCTCCCAAATTCACTTGAGAAACCCTATTTTTCTTCAAAGAAGATATTTCTTATGGGAAGTTTCTAAGCAATCGGACACAACTTTCCTCTTTCTGTACAGTCTACATCAGTGATGGCTTGAGATTTTATCCTGATGGTGAAGTAGAAGAATATGGCATAATTGCTGAGATAATCATACCTGAATTAGCACTCGTCATTTACCTGCTTTATTTTCTCCTCCTGTGTGTGTGAGCTGTACCTGGTGGTGATAATGGCTAGATGAGTATCTCTCCTATATTGTGTTGAACAGTAAACTTTTCTGTTTCTTCCAGAGCTTAAGACACCTTTTTTCCAGGTGACATGCGTCTAAAAATGTGGTCTGACAGAAGAGGCAGTGCTTTCCTGCATCTCCTTCACTGCACACCACATTTCATAACGATGCGGGAATAAACTATTTGCATTCTCTTATCAGGAGAAACTTCAACTCAGGTTGGACTCCATGTACAGTGTCTGGAAACAGGCCCAGAGATGGCTACATAGTTATTGGAAATAGAAAATAATTTTCATTAGTTCCACCTTTTTTTTTTTGTTTTGTTTGTTTGGGGTTTTTTTGTTAGCGGTTTGATTGGTTCATTGAGGTTTTTTGTTTCGGTTTGGGATTTTTTGTGGTTAGGTTTTTTTGGTGTCGGTTTTGGTTTGGCTTGGGGATTTTATTTCTGATTATAACATATTTGTCTTTATGTAGTGATCTTTTTCTATAAACCAGGAAGGAATGATTCCAGATACATGGGAAATAGCCTTTGACATGAAGTTTTAACTCTTCAGTAAGATTGCCATTAGCACCTATATTTTAAAAAATAAAACAGGCTAATTCCTATGCAACTCCTTCAGTATAAGATCTTGTTAAAGACAAAATTAGTCTCAACCTAAAATCATAGTGCATTCTTTAGGTAATGCAAATTTCAAAACCTTGCCTGGGTGTATTTCAATCCAATAAACAATATATAGAGCAGATGTCTATTCTATAATTGATTGTAGTTTTTTTTTTAAATGACAAATGGTAGATGTCTTGGGAGAAAGCCAGGTGATGGACACTGTTGATCAAAGTACTAATATTTACACGTCTTCTCTGTAAAGGATCCTTTGAAGTTAGTCTGCTTGCTAATTCATTCACCCCTTTCCTTAGAAGGCAGCTTTGAGAGCAGCAATGATTAATTTGTGAGTGAAAAATATTTTGGTTCTCTCTGGGTCTGAAACATGATGGGATCCCAGACATGGAGGTCAGATTTCTTTGGCCAATAGCAGACTCTGGTTGACTGCTTTCTGCTGTGATTCTGTGAACCATATCAGTATTGAACAGAATAAAACTGCTTTCAGGTCTGTGATCTCTGACTGTGCTGTAGAATAACTTTTGTTTTAGACAAATTGTGCTTGGGTGGTTTCCCAAAACAGATTTTCTTCTTTCTTTTTTCTTAATCTTGCTTTTTTATGATATCTGTCAGCATAGTCTGTTACTTCCGTAAATGGGCAGGCTTAGTTTTTAAGCTCTCTTAAGCAGCATAGTAAGAAATTCACCTTTAGCTCAAGAGTTATTGTATTGGGTCTGGCTGAAATTGAGTTTCTTATTTTCTCCCCTCATCCTGCAGAGGAGCAGAGCAATAGAGCGTTTTGATGGCTACCTGGTGTCCCGTCAGGGTTAACCCACCACAGTCATCAGTTCCAGTTGTACATACTTTGTAAACATGTTTCTGAAAATTCTGTTGAAATAAAAAGGTTGCACTTGCAAGTTTTGTAGTGTCTTTGTAAAGCTACATGTACCAGAATAACCTGCTGTGGATGTTGGCATGGAGAGGAAGGAAAAAACTTTGTTATGAAGCACAAATCACTGCAGTGCAATGCTTAGAGGGTACAATGCAATGTTTAAGGAGATGTTTCATGGATCACCTCACTCTCTGGGATAGCAGTAAAACTGCAGTGAAAGTCCGGGTCAGATTTTCAGGTGATCAGTGAAGCTTTTTGCCTGTATATGAGAGGAGCATGTGGCTTCATATTTTCACTTCCATATGCCTCAGTGATACTGCCTGGGTTGGAACTGTACAGGTTTTTAGTGGCAGACAGTGAGATGGCAAGTTTAAATAGGGATGTGAGGGTTGATTATGAAAATGTGCTCTTGAGGAAATTGAAAATTTGGATAGTGAGAAGTCTTCAGATGGGAAATGGTTGTCAGTAGCTACAGGGATGTTTTAGAAATCACCTGTGCCATGTTTAATGAATCTCTCCGAGCTCTCCGACTGGGAAGATTACATCTTAACAAAAAAAGAGTGACTTAAGAGGCAGAAGAGAGAGGGCAAACCTACTCTAGCTGTTCAGATAAAGCTTTGTGGCTAATTTATTTTATTTTTTAAACAGCTGTAAAGAAACAGTTTGAGAATCTGCTAGACCAATTAAGATCCACGTGTGTACATATTCAAATTGTATTCTAATGTATGTTTAGCTGTATTATACAGATATATGAGCAAGTTCTCTTTGTTTGTTTGGTTTTTTTCTTTTCTTTTTAAGAGAGTCTAAGAGATATGACCCAGATGAGTTTTACTTGTTTATTAGGGGGGGGGGGGGAAGACAAAAGAAAAGATACCTATTTAAAACAAGCACTCCTTATAAAAAAATAACCAACCTAAAAGAAGGAATGGAGTCAGTTATTTAAAGGTGAGATAATCTATAAATAGATACTGCTATTAAATAGACCTGCTATTGAAATAGCAAAGCTAAACAAAGCACTGTCCTTACTCAAACACTGGCAATCTCTAAACAAATTGTAATTTTCTCTTGGTTCCGTATTGAAACGTAGTTCTTTTCTAAGCAGTGTGCTACAGCTCACACGTAATAGCAGCATCCTTCTTGCTGTAGAGCAGAATTCTGTTTTTCACAGCCCTAAGTAAAGCAAATAGCAACTACACACAACAGAAAAAGAGGCAAGGGTGTTAATTTTTTCCAAGAATGACTTTTTAGCTTTATATTGCCAAAAAATACACTTTCTTGCTGAAAGGGTTTTCTCTGGGAAATAGATGGAAATGCAATATAAATGGATGTCAGTGAAACTATTACAGGCAGTTATTAACATTTCTCTGACAATGTATTAGCATAACTGTACTCTGTATAAACTGGATTTTTTTTGAAAGATTCCTTGGCTTTGTAGAGGTTTAATGATCTGTGCATGTTGCTAGTGGAGAATCTTATCCTTTGGCATGCAGTTCATTTAACAAGAAGTGAAGTAGTCAGTCACGTACATGAATGTGACATGAGTACATATTTCTTTTATATGTGGGGTTCTCTAATGAGATGTGGAAAATGTCACTGTTTTATTCTTTCCTGCTTTAAAAGTGATTGTGAGGGGATCTTGACTCCTGTGACTTCACTATTTATTACTTTTTTTTTTTCCCCTTCTAAGTGTAGTAAGCTAGGAGATGCATATTGCGTACCACACTGTGTTTTTAGTTGTCATTTTGAGATGATCTTCAGACAGTAAGGTCAGACAAAAAGTATATGCCAAATGGGCCAGACAGAAAGAAGCTGGTCAGATGAATTAAAAATAGAATAAGTACATAAATATTCCAGACTTGTAGAGTGGTGGGCTTTAATCTCTCAACCTTCTTTATTGCCTTTCTTCTCAGATACAGAGCTGCTTTTGAATGAGCAGGTATACTGCACAGTATAAGAACTTTTCATTAAGGTGTCAGTTAAGATTTATTCCTAAATCTTAAAAATATCAGTATATTCATTGCTTTATCATCTTAGGCATTAATTTTCCATCTCTAAAATATTTCTACAGTGTTTTATATCCAATGACCATCTCAAATACTTTTTTTTTTTTAATTTTAGCAAAAAAACCAGTATTTCACTTGTGCTTTGCATCTCTTGAGTAAAAGTTCTGCTCAAACATATTTTAATTAGGTAATCTGAAAATCTCACTCTTTTTCAATGAGGAATAAGTGTTCCTATCTAAAGATTTCTGCTACCTCATACTAGGAAAAATGTGTTGCACATAAAGAAACAAACAAACCAAAAAAAAATGGGGATTTTTTTTCTGTGTCTCTGCATATATAGGAAGTATGCATAATAAACAGTGGTGAGATTAAACTTTAATTTGAAATGTAGCCACCCACCTACCAAAGCAGCTTCAGCTATTACTCGATTTGCAAAATTATCATCTATTGTCACCCAAGCCTCACCATGAATGTCACTTTATATGGTAGTGTGAGAGTTTTACTGCACAGAGACCATCCCTGGTCATTCTCTTATGTTATATATCTGAACATGTTGACAGAATTTCTGCCAAAGGAGGTAAATTAAGTACCTGAATTCTGAAAGTATGCAGGGTTCGGCATACCATCAGAGAAAATTACCAAATTACAATATTTTTACATGGTCTGCATAAATGAAACATCCACAGCAATATAACTCATAATCTTCAGTTGCTAAGGGTTAAACACATCTAGACAAGAAAGTTATACTGGAATGCTCTTTTTGCAAGCTGTCTCCTGTCTCTAATTCTCCTGAGTTTGCTCCCTTTACTGCAATGACCCCTTTTGCTATGATTTTTTTTTTCTGTTTTTTTTTTTCATGTAAGTAGGCTAGCTCAAGTTCTGGTTGTAAGGAAATTTGTATATTTTAAAGACTGATACTTCATAAACTGTAAAATAGTACATAGTTTGAGCAACTGTTGTTTTGGGGTTTTTTCTTTAATTACACATGAACTTACTTCTCAGAGGATAAATTAAATTCCCTACTATGGAAATGCAGAAGAAAACATATGATATATGTTGTTTACAACCCTTACAAGTGTGTTGCCTCTATCTTGACAAAGAGAAACTTCCTTCAAAAAACAGGATAGCATTCCTACTTCTTTCCTTAGTAAATTCTGATTTGACACATTTATTCTCTCTTTTGGATCAGAGTTAGATTGTACATAAAATGAAACAGACACAGGTTAAATGAAGATAGGCCTATCTGAAGTTTCAACTTTTATGATTGGTCAGGATGAATGTCGAGAAGAACCTGCTTCTCTTTTCTTCTAAGAATGCTACAAAAGACAGTAACAATCCATTTTGCAACTGGAGCACTAAAGTATCTTTAAAGTTCATATTTTACTTGATTTGACAAAAGTAGAAGACTACTTTGCTTGAAAGCTCATGTCAGTTTCTGTTTTCCCTTATAGAATGGAAACCTAAGTGGTTAAATATCACTGGTTGTCACAGTTTATTGGTCTTTATGAAAAATTATATCTACAGCACTGAACAGTGGAATAAAACTAACTCTTCTGCCTTAAATGTAGGGCACTAAGACTATGCTGTAAGTCTTCGACCAACAGCATTCAAACATAGTGTTATTAACTGACTGATATCATTATTAGATGATCAGTCTAACATAAGGTTTACAAAGACACAGGAGTATAGCGAAAGTCCTAAACTGCTGGTTTCCTTGGGTGAAAGGATAAATTTCAAGCAGGCTCTCATCTCCCCCTCCAAATAATCAAAATGATGTTTCTTTTATATTACTGATACAATAATTCATTCCGTTATTATTATAATGTAGTCACTTTTAAAGATAATTTTTTTACCTGAAGGGGTTAGCATTTAGGAAACTTTTCTCATTTCTTAGGTTTTTAGAGATGGATATTCTACTATGGAATTGAATGTGAAGCAAATTGACAAGTATGTGTTTGCTTGGTTTTACTGGAATCCAACCCTTCTTATAAAATCCACCCATTGTGCTATTCCACAGCTGTGTAATCATGAGTGCCTATCATGTGGTTTGGGGACTTCCTGGAGAGTAGTGAAAATTATTTTCTCTCTGAATCAGTCTCAATTTGATCCTTGAGGTTTGAATTCTTAAAAACCTCGTCTGAAGAAGATGAAGGTAGAAGAGCAAAACTTTGAGCGAGATAGGGCATAGAGAAGCCACAAGAAACAGAACTGATAGAACATTTTAGGAATGTTATCTTTATCTCACTCTTTTACAGCTTTCCCATAAGCAGTTCTCAATGTGTAAAAACTTGGGAATGTGCATTCATTAACTCGCTCATGTTCATAATGGGACACAGATGCAGTATCTCAAAGATAAAAATCATGAAGGTTTGAATAGCTTTCTGCTGTTACTGGTAACAGAAACTCCAATGAGGTAGAAATTAGGAGTTATGACTATTGCTATCTAAATACCATAAATGCACCAGCATGACAAGGTGCTTACACTTGCAATGTCTGCTTGCATTTCTTCTTGACAAATTTATCACTTCTTTAAGCACAATAACTTTTAAAACTTCTTTTCTCACTTTGTAATTTGATTAATTAACTATTCAAAGTACATTTTAGAACACATATTTGAAGCTGGAGGTATTTTAATTGTCTGTGGAAGTCAGAAGCTGAGGAAGTACTGAATATAAAATAACAACTGTAATGTGGTGCTGGCATAGCTAGAAATCTTACTTTAGTCTTCCTCATGAAAGGTTAATAATCTGCAATTAGTACGTTAGTAATCTCCTGGGTTTTTGTTTCCAAAATGCATCTTGCACTGCCCAAGTTCTTTTAAAAGTGATAGTTGGAATTTCACTTACAAAGCAAAATAAAATAAATTAATTAATAATAAACCCAAAACAACAACAACAACAAAAAAAACCCTAACAAAACCCAAACAACAAAACCAACAAAGAAACAACAAACCTCCAAAAAGCCCCAACCCCTCCTGCTTTCTTCCTTGTCTGTAATGCTGTTCCTGATGTAAGAATCTAATGACAATAAGAGGTGATAGTCAATATTCATGTAAATAGTTTTAGGGGAAAAGACTAGTGTGAATACTTGGAAAAATAGAAGTCCAAGCAACAGTGCATAGCAAAGCCATAAATTCTGTGAAAGAAAAGTGAGGGAAGTTTTTATATTGCTGTGTTACCTCAACTGTTACTCTCTACCCTTCTTAGGGCAGGATGTCAGAACAATTTATTCTAGAAATTTATGATTAGTAGATTGAGAGGCTTGAATATAAATATAGATTCTTTTTGGAATAGCTACACTTAAATCTGAAACCACAGTATTGTAATCAAATTCACACAGAATTGAGCTGGAGAGAGTATCTCCTGGCCAGTTTTTTTAAGATAGTGGAAAAGGGTTCCTGTTTATTAAAAACCCAAAACAGCAAACTAAACAAACAAACAAACAACAAAAAAAAACCAAAACCAAAACCAACAAAACCACAAAAACTCTGGATTGTTGACCTGTTTTTTTAGCAAAAATGCATGCTTTGATTCAGGAGCTGCAAATAGTCACCTCAATTCCTTGCAGAGCAAAAAGTTAAGTATATGACTGACCTACTGCTGGGTTAGAGTCTTATCTCCAACTGTTTTTGTAGATGAACTGTATGTTCTTTTGAATTTTGATCTAAAATATCTTTTCCCCTCTTTATCTCTTAGCTGGTCTCAAAAAAATTCATCTGCTTTTTTATCAGACTGAAAGACTATGAGGCTTCATTTGATGTTAGCAACTAAGATCTTTCACACAAATATTTATTGCAGTAAATTCTGTGAAAATAATTATTTCCATTCTGGAAGGGGAAACACTATCTTCAGTATAATCTGTGTGTGTTAGTTGAAAATAACAAAGTGTTATACATTAAAAATTCATGACTCCAAGAATTTTCCACTTTTTTTCTGCTGAAGGTAATTAGAATTCATGTAACCAGACCTACTGTGAAAACAGTGTACGGTCTGAATAACACAAATCTGCTTTTACAATAACAACAGCATTGTTGCATGTGTAAAAACTGAGGTCGTCATTGTAGTATTACAAAGCAGAAAATAACCACCAGGTATTAATGTTCGCAAAGGGCTGTCAGTAATAGTTTCTAATAAAGCAAATGACTGTGTCTATAAACCCATACATTCCCTTTGCACGTTGAGCAGTGAATGGGAAGTGTTAGCAAGAAAGGATTTACTGCTCTGTAGTTCACATAGTAAACACAGGTAAAGATTTGATAAGACAATGTTTCCTATAGACAGTAATTTCCTTAGCTCTTCTGCATGGTTTTCTGAAAGACTATGCATTATAGCTGCAAAAAGATTGCTCCTGACAGCAATGTTCTTCATATTAGAGCATTGTCAAAACAGGTATATACATAAGGACTAGAAACAGCTGAAATACATCACTTACTGAACATATTGTTGGGCATACTCAATCTGGCTGTGCAACTGCATAGCAAAGCTTAAGGCACTCACGCAACAGATGTAGTGACTCTGGGCAGTGAATCTGTATTGTTGAAATTATTATTTTTTAATAACTCTTAGTGAGGCTTGAAATATATTCTTCGTATTTTGTGTAAGGAGAAGAAATTAATCTTCTTACTCACATGAATTCACATTCAAGTCTTGTATTTTGACCAACTTTGTTGCTACGTATATGCTAAAGGATGGTGGAAGGTATTAAAAAAAATTAGAGAAAGTAGACTTTCTTGCATTCATTTTCATACATGATTTCGTAACTCATCACTGTAGTCATTGAGTCATGTATTTACTGCTTGAGGAATTGCATACATTATCTTGCAGATTAGATGACAAAGAGACAGGATTGAGTTTGCATAACTGTCATATACCATCCAGGTACTTACTCTTCCTTGCTGAAGTGAGGAGGGAAGTCTTAATTTTCGTCAATAACAGAAAGGACTTGTGTTATTGGGATCTTTCACTGAACCACTCCTAAATGACTGTTCACATTCGTTCAGCTGTGAATCTGGACTGTGTGTATGTTCATTCTCTTTGTCTCACAGAACTCGATGTTGTCACTTGACTGTGTGTCTTTAGCTTCTGCTGCAGGAAAAACATTCTAACATTTTTATAGTCAGGTTTAATAACCAGCATAGAGAAAAAATTCTAAGACTAACCCATCTTGACAGAAACTTTTGAACATTTGTTAGACATGTTTGGATTAAGAGGCCAGTTCTTTTCTTTCTAGGAGTGTTATAATAATTAACAATATATAGAGAGATGGAATGAGCCTTGGCACTGAGCTTTTGCAGTGCCTTCAATTAAAAAGATGTCTAATTTGGAAATATTTTATTTTTCACCTGAGAAGGCCTAAGAATTGTGGGTCCTTGTCTCAGGCGTGTAAAGGCACA
The DNA here is from genome assembly GCA_013396755.1 of Sclerurus mexicanus. Taxonomy (NCBI): domain Eukaryota; kingdom Metazoa; phylum Chordata; class Aves; order Passeriformes; family Furnariidae; genus Sclerurus; species Sclerurus mexicanus. The sequence continues at coordinate 425,222 of VWZF01004328.1, forward strand.
TTTGTGAACATTGTTTGGACATCTAAATGCCCCAAATGCTTCCCAATCTGTGCCTTTATTTTTTTTTTGTGATTCAGTTTACAGGTCTATAGTATCAATAACAGCTCTGGGTTGCTTTGAAGCATAGTTAAGGGACAGATTCTCTGAGGGAGGCACAGAAATAATAGATTACTCATTACTATACAAAATCTGTGTGCCCTACTTAACATGGAAAGAAACAACCTGTGTTGGATCTGATTGACTTATGTGATTCTAGTTGGGAACTGCAACAGCAAAAATAGACACTGTCTTAAGTGATGCTGTTCTTATCTCTTCAATGCAGATCCTTCTCTATTGCAGACTCCCATTCCCATTTCCCTTTCCATCTCCATCATATCCAGGCAAATATAGTTGAGCCACCTGGTGCAGTGTATCTGCAGGAATCAATTTTCATTTCCCACCGGCATGTGAGCATCCACTTCCAAGGTGAGTCAGTGGAAGCTGGCTGCTCCTCTGTTGGAAGCGGTGCATGAATTAAAAAGTGTTACTGATGTGTGGTGGTGAGGAGGCTCATATAAGTGTAAAAATGTCTGGTTTGCAAGCAGTGCTACTGCAGATAGCAAAAAGTCACATCAGAGTGCAAAAGAGAGATTTGTATCACCGACTTCACAGCCTGTGATGTGCATTGTGCTTTACTCTCTGTAAGAATGTAGGTGGTGCATACATAAACTCATTATGTCAGTATTAGATGAAGCATTGGTATGGTAGGCATAAAATGAGAATACCAATGTGTAAGATGTCTAATTGCAATATGTTGGTTTTTGCAGAATGTAATTTTCTATAAAATGCCTACAGATGTTTTAAAAACAAACATGATTCTCAGAACACATGCTTTCCTGAAGATTAAAAGTGGATACAGCTGTTCGGGCTTGGTTTATTGTTGTTTTTTTGTGGGTTTTTCCCTTTTAAATAACATTTTAATTTTAAGGGATAGTGAATGTCTTACATTAAGGATTAAATTGGGCTTGGTATGAACTGAGAGTTGTTTGCCTGTAAAAAAAAAAAAAACACCAAAATTTTTTTCCTAAAATCATGAATTCTATCTTTCTCTTACAATGTATTGGATTCAGCTGGGAAGCTAATGAATGTGCACAGATGTGCGACAAGTTTTGTGCTACCCTGAAGTTTTGATGGGAACTTTCAATAGGAGCCCATTTAGAGAAAAGCTACATAATTATTCATTTAGTGCCTTTTTTTTATCATATTGCAATGATACTATTCATGTCACAATTCAGTTTCTACTATTTACATTTTAACCTATGAATATAGTCAATTTTGCTTTGAAGATAGTGTTCCAGTAACTCATGTGTTAGCATAGTCAGTTGGTTTTGATGAATGGACTCAGTCTAAAGGATTCTCTACTATGATGTGTGATACCTCTAGCAAAAAGAAATGTGTTTTTCATCAAGACACTGGAAAGAATCATTTATATTGTCACGTATGAATGACTTGTTCTGATTGTTGTCTTTCCTCTGTTATACTGAACTACTTATTTAAAGTGTGGAAGGAGAACTTACTGGATAAAAACTGTTATTCAGAGAAATAATGATATCCCAAAATATTTAAAGCAGATCAGTTCAGTGTGACTTTGTGTCGTGTTCAATTTTTTTTAATAGAAATGGCAGTTCTGGTTTTAATAGCATGCTGAGCAATGTTGAATAGTTGAGAATAGTGACCAGTCTTTTAAATGTTAAATTGGTATTAAAATTTAGATACTTTGACATGCACAATAGGCAAAACCCCTGTTGTTTCTAGTTTACATATCTGTTTATCACTCATAAATGCTTACTAATTAATTTATACATATATATACATATATATAAAAATACTTAGCTTGACCTAGGAATTAGATATGCAATGTAAAAATGTTTGTGTCTATATTTGTTTAGTCAGTGGAAGAAAAGCCTAACACATGCACACTATTTCTTATGCAATTAATTAATTTCCTATTCTTTGTGTGGGGTAGAATTTCTTAAAAACATACACACACACTTGTCTGATCTGCCTCTCATTTTAATACTTGCATAAAGATTCTCTAGGCTTTCTGATCTTCTCTTTTACATATTTAATTTTCCTCAGATTCTGAGAAGGCATTGTACTGAGGGAGTCAACTGGCACGATGCCCACAATTAATGATAAGCCTTTCCTTGTCATTCTTTCTCTGTCTCATTGTAGGCTTTTATAAGTAAAGTAAAAGAACACTGTGTATCTGTGCTTCTGAATGCAAAATCCATCACTTCACCTTTTCTTCTAGGGAGAAGACATGTAGCTGAAGGGACAGACCAGGACAACCCATGTCACTAGAAAATGCATAGAAAGCTTGCTTCTTTCTTTTTCTTTCTTATACTTACTTATACATAGGGCTGGGGTTTTTTTAATTAATTTTATTTTATTTTTAGCTATAATATTTACTCATAATTATGGGAAAAAAGCCCACCTTTATAATACTGTAGTTTTGTTCCTCTTACAGAATTTTTTGAGTGGGACTGTGTGAATGAGCTTTCACAGGCATTTAGATACTACAAACTGATTTCAACGGGATATTGTAGTAGATTTGGCTTAATAATACTATATGCAGGTGTGCTAGTTCAGCAGGTGGGACCAGTTATCACTGTGTGGGGGTGATCAAAGCTATGTATTCTACTCCCTCTATTCATNGAAAGGTGGTGTATTTCCTCAACCTCTACTCTTATAAATATGAGTAAAATTCTTAAGGATTTATCTGATTGATCTTAGTGTGTTGCATACCTGTTCTGAGATTCAGAGGAAGGCTCTGAATGACCCCTGTGCAGGGAAAGCTTTTGACTAATACAGTGTTTAGTGCTTTATGTAATGCCACTTCCATTGATCATGTTATGCCATACCAGTCTTCAAGGTCCAGATTCAGACTCCAGTGAAGTCAGTAAAATACATTCTTATTGGTTTAGAAGACTTTTTAATTGGTATTCTCTGATTTTTCTGCTTCTTCTAGGGTTAAATTTTAAAGCCTCTACACTCAGATTTCAAAAATATCTAGAGAACCCTTAACCTGACAAGAGATTTCTTGCAGAACAACAGCTATCACAGCTTACAGTTAATTAGCACTGGCTTTCTGATTTTCAGTGAGGGGAAAAATAAATCTTCTGATTCAGGATAAAGAAAAGAGTATATGCTAGCTTATACATTCTTTGCTGTAAATTATAACATCAGCCACTAAAAGGACCTTTCCCAACTATAGAGTTTGTTTTTCATACAACATGACTTTATTTAGAATTGAGTCAATATCATATAGTCCTCTACTAGGGAAGGATTTTGGGGTTTTTTTTATGATTTTTCTTACCCTTTAAAAAAGAAGGACTGTGTCTTAATGATTTTGCAATTGTGTGATGGTGTTAAGAGACCTATTATGGCAAAAGAGTAGAATTGTCAGTAGGAGTATAGCATGAAACTTGTCAAAAGATTCATTTTTCAGTAGATTTAATAGATTTCTTGACTGAAATCTTGGGAGATGCTGGATCTATCGAATTCCTAATGTAACTTAGTTGTGTTTCTCATGTAACCTGGGGGTGTTATATATCAAAAAGATGCCTATAAGAAAATACTACTACTATATCTTATCTTCTCTAGGGGAAAAATGGTGCTGTTTTGCAAAATATATATTGTGCCATACACAGTGGGTAGCTTTTAAAAATAACCCTCACATATTCAATATAAAGAGAAGCCAAGTTGGTAATAGTTGATGATTCATTGTGACAGGTGTGACATTGTGACAGTTCACAATGGCCTTCCAAAATGAAACTCCATGGGGGAGTTACTGGGGTGTAACATTTCTAAATATTTTGCTTCTAAACATTTTATAAAGTCTAGAATATTATGAACCACATTCAGATTCCCTACTATACATGTCTAAATTTAATATTTATTGACTACTTATGTAGGGACAGTAATGAATAATAATTTCATTGGCTTGCTCTTTTGAACTGAATATCTGCTAGTGGAAATAATACCTGAGTACCATACCTTTTGCTTTCAGTGTATTGTCTTATCATATAATCCTGTTAGAAAGTTAAGGAAGTAGATTTAAAAGATGCCCTTACACCATGGTGGGCTTGTGTGTTTTTCAGAAAAACTTGCGTAGAACTCTGTTTTTATCTGTATTAAACTCTGTTGTATTTTTCCACTGGAGCACTGTTTGCCAGTTGGTTACTACCACAAATTTGATAGAACTATCAATCAAAATCATTGTAAAAGGGAAAATAAAATGCAGACAAAACAACACAGCAGAACTGGCTGTGAACAAAACTTATGGCCTTTTTTGTACTGTGGAAAGGACACTCACCAGAATGTCCTCATTTGTTTGGTTGCAATTGAGCTTCAAAAGGGCAAGACAGGTGTGCTGTTTTCAGGAATCTTAATTTATTTTGTGATACAGTTCATAAACTTGCAGCTAAATGTGAGAACAGAACACATTTTGGGGCCAGATCAATGTATCTTTACTTTCTCTAGAAAAAAAAATCATAATTTTTTCATACTATTAACCTTCCACACCTGAGTTGCTGTGGCATCACAGCAAAGTGGAGAACCGTCTCTGAGAGATGTGCCAGGTTGCTGTCTGCTTGGCTGGGATAACTCAGCACTTCAAAAACCTGGACAGATGGGGTGCCATCTCATGAGAGACAGCGTTCTGCTGGGCTTCAGAGGAGCTAAGAGCTGGAGGTGGGGCACTGTATTCAGCTGACATACCAGTTCTACTTCTATCTTATGTTACAACAAATGAAGAGATGATGAGGGCAAAAAAAAGAAAAAAAAAAAGAAAAAAGCTAGGGAGCAAAGCTACATCCATCAAAGATAAATATGCCTGTTGTGTTCTGATACTCAAACCTTTAAATTGACAGTTTTTTAAGGTAGGAAAAGTCTTTGAATAGATCTTTACTTTTATTGTCCTACTCTGTTTGGTCCTGCACTTTCTGCATGTAGAAGTCCAAACCAGTACTAAAAGAACTTTCTCAGTCCTCTGAATGTCTGAGAATCTCTTCTATTTCTGTGGGTTTGCTACTATTACTATAAAAATCATAATATGCTTTTACTGGTTTTGTGGCCTTTTTGGAATGAGCTGTGCTTCCTACACTTAGTTTGTTCTTTCTGAACTATTCACCAGCACAGCTACTTCTCTTGTTTTTGAAGCATTTGTATACAGAAACAAATCACGTGCATACAAATGGATCTGCACTGATGTGCCTTCTGCTTGCAAAACAGCATAAGGCAGCCAAATTTCTACAAGAGATCAAAGAGCTAGGTTATGTGGGTAAAGGTGTGCATTGGAGACAGAACAGCTGCTCCAGAGTCTTTTGAACTTTCATCTACCACTTTTCCATTCCCAAGCATGGCGTCATGGCAGCAGTTTTTCACAGCCATCAGAGACTGCATTCTTTCCCAAACTGTTACCAGACTTCTGGTATAAGACTTCTGGCATATGCTTGTGCTGTGTAATTGCAACTGAGTATGGTTGAGGCTTATGCAGGCTAAAGTACTGTGTGTTGAGAACTGACCTTAGCACTTATGAAGTGAAATCACTGCAAAAGGGTGGTGTTCCTGTACATGGGAAAGGCTGACTATCCATTTGCTTACCTAAAAAGCAATCACTTCTTCCATTCGTACCCTGGTATAATAGTTCTGAGCTGTCCAACAGAAGTGATATTATAAAAACCCACATTACATTTTAAAAACAGTGCAATTTTCTTGCCCTATTTGCAATTTGGAAAAAAACTGGAAAGCTGTTTGCTCTTTCCAGAGAAACTTGCACCCACAGCATAGTCCAGGGGCCCTATGCTAATGTGGGCTTGTGCACACAGCTGATTGTGACTGGAAATGAAGATGACTCTTTGTCTCTTCTGTCATGTTGAGTTCTAGGACTGGCATTTAAGAAGCCCTTTTGAATGAGTAGCTTCAAATTGATCCAGTTTGTTGAAAAGCTTGAGGCCCACTGAATTGAAAAATAGCATTTGGAATGGAAAAAAATGGTAGATTTCAAGTCACTATGCAAGCTTTGTGAGACTGGATTTTGCATTGCAGCAGTCATTTAGAGTGTGTAACTGCTTGTTTCAGCATTCTTTTAATTCAGTAACTTTTATCCTACCAAACTTAGTACAGAAAAATATTTGTGTGTGTATATGCATGTCTCTGTGTGTATATGCATGTATTAATAACAGATATATATAAGAAATAATTAATTGAAATATTTCCTAATGTTGAAAAATGTTTGGAAGCTATTCAAATATATTTTTCTGAGCATGTTGCAGTTGTGAATAACATGTTTTGTATGGCTTTATGCAGATCTGCAGAAGTTGCAATATGTGGTTAAAACCCGTGGTTATAAACCTAAAGACTGAATTATAAGATTTATGGATAATCAATTACTATGGATTAGGAATTTATTAAGACATTATTATTTTATTAGCTATTAATAAATACATGAATTGTTAATGGTGCCATGTGAACACACACTAAGCTTTGCTATTTTTTTCCTTTCAGAAGGTCTTATGACTAGAATCTTGTAATTTTTTTCTAATTGTAGCATCAGGAATCAGCAATTAGCCTTCTGTTTGCAGAAAAACTTCAAGCTGTGCACTTCAAAATCAGATGTTGAGGTTTTTAGTAAGGTTGCACTATGCATTTATTCTGTGTTTTAAAAACAATCTAGGCATTATGAGGACAGTTAGGACTTACTGCTTAAACATTGATTTAAATCGCATATTCCCATGTGTTACCCATTTTTCTAGATGATGTTGGGTTTGATTAGAGGTTAACAAAATGATCAAGAAAAGTCCATTTTTCAAATGTCGCAGCACTGATCATAGCCATACGTTTATTGTCCACCTCCTCTGTCTGTCTGTTCTTCACCCCCAGAAAAGGTTGTCTGCCAGGAGAGCAGTTTCAGGCTGTACTCACAGCTTGAACCATATTAAGGGACTGTAGGAAGTTTACAGAGTCCGAACAGTGGACAGTGTACAGGCTAGTGAATAATTTGACCATGTTAGTACATATATGCTAGAATTCAAGGCTGTGACCTGCTGCTGTTCAGATTACTAAGACAAACGTAGCCTTTAGGACCAAGATCAGTAATTTAATTAGAACACCATGTAAAATTCATATCATATGTCATTTGCTGAACAGGACCTATGCCATTATACATCTATTATATATCAGTTAAATGAAAGGGAATGTCAAATAATATTTTTGTAAACAATATAATCAGAATACTAGTTCTTACAGTGTCACATCATAATCTTCAAGTTTTATAATTTGCATGAATTGCCTATATTTCATCACAATGAAATGCTCACATGGAAAATAGCAACAATTTGGCACTGTCAGGTATTACAGTTTAATAGAATGAAAAAACATAAACTCCTAGAAAATTTGTTGTTGAGGAATGCATTTGGTGCAGGTGGCTTGGTGTGCAGTGTGAGCATCCTGATTGAGCTCTGGATTGGCAGGAGGCTGAGCCTGAGGCAAGAGACCATGAACTGCTGACCCTTTGCAGAGCACAGGTCTTGGGGACCTGTGGCTTGGGTGACTGGACACAGGGCAGGAGCCAAGGACTCAGGAGAAAGAGAGAGTATGTATGTAGCTATGGCCCTGTGAAGGTATAAAACCCCAGGGTGTCCCTTCTCAGGAGCACTGACTTGGGCTGCTTCTGTGTTACTGTACCTTGAATAAATGCCTTTATGGAATGAGACATCTCTGACTTTGCCGTGGGAAACCTGGGGCCCAACTGGTAAGGAAACCTGGTCTGACTGTGTGAGGTGTGTGGGGACCCATGAGCTCCCTGGAGTGGCCTGCTGTGAAGGAGCTTTGGTCCCAAGGCCAGTTTCTGGCCTTGGGAGTGTTACTGCCAGAGTCTCTGAATGGTCAGAGGGGGAAGTTTTCCTTAACACTGTAAACATTTAAGTGAAGATCAATGATATCAATCATTATGATATGTAATGATAGCAAGAATAATATTGGGGATAAATTTCCATCTTAAAGGTTTAAAGTAATTCCTCACCATTAAAATTAGGATAAAAATATGACAGGGATGAGCTGCTCTCAAAGGTGCCTGATTGGTACAGTGGGTTTATTCTGATACTGATACCAGCTGGAAAAAAAAAGATGATGCGTTTAAATGAAAAATGTAACTTACCTGAATTTTTCTATCAGTTGCTAAATTCTGGATCTGTATTCTATTTTCCAAGGTGTAAGTTGTATAGCCTACAGGTTGGTGTCCTCTGTTATATACCTAGGCCATTCAGACTTTCAGCTGCTAATAGTTGGTGAAGCTTTTGTCTGTCCTCAGACAGTACAGTGACACTGGTTTCAGAGCGATGTTTGTACAGAAGGGAGGTATGTAGCAGGACCATGGGGAAGAAAATGAAATATTTGCACCAAAGTGGTAGTTTACTATGGCTGAAGATGATGTATTCTTGCTAAGACTGTACATGTAGTTGCTTACATTTTTTGCATTTATAGATGCAATGTGCCTGAGAAGCTGATCAAGGCAGTAACTTGCAATCTTGTGCTTAGTTTATGGGAAAACTCAGAATTGACATTTGGTGGCTACATATAAATAGAATTATTTGCTCCTAAGAAAAAGTGTCATACTTAAAATTTGATATTTTTCTTTTTAAAATGAAAGAAGCCTTTGGCATAAAATTTATTCAGGGTCACGCTTCACCTATAACCTGGGTTTTTTTTCTTTCTCAAACCTGTACCTAGTTACACTTTAATATTTGCAGTCTCTCTAGATTGTCAACATCATTGTATAATAACCAACTTATTACAGAAAGCAGCAAATGCCATGCTGCCAATCACTTGTCCATCACACTAACAGGTGCATTGCCATTGTCAGTGTCAAGCTGAATACTGGGGATCAGTTAGACAGGTGAAGTAATTTACTCATCTTGTAGTGGCAGAAGGGGACACCTTATCAAGGAAAAAAGAGAAGTGGCTTCCCTTGGTGCATTTGGTATCTGGCTATATAACTTGAATTTATAGTCTCTGTGTAGAAACTGATGTGCAGACTAAATTTTACTCTAAAGAGTGGGGGGGATAGTAGCTATTATGCAGGAGTATTTATTTTTCCTTTCTCTTCACCTTATCCACTGTCATTTTCATCCTCTCTCCCCGCTCTCCCATTCTCAACCTTTCACTGTTGTCACCATAACCGACTGTTAGATGCTAAATCCTTGAAAGATCTCAGTCTATTGGAGTAAAATAAATAAGAAAAAAAAGTCAAACTACAATGTAAAGGAGCAATTAATGTGTATTAAATTTTTTTCCACTGCCATTTTGTTGGCAGTGCCTAGAAGAGAGAGGTTCCAGAGCATGGTTTTACCTTTTCATCCAAAGAATAAATGTAGGAGTTATTACAACAGTACCAATGCCAATCTTCACCTGTCCTAATCTCTGTAGCTATACCCAGAAAGTTTCTGGGGTTATCAAAGATGTTGCTTTATTTACCTGTCTTTCTCTGTTACTATCAGTGTGCTGGAGAAATTTTCAGGTATCATCTGTGATCAGACTGGAGTTTTAAGCAGAAGAGCTAAATCTGGTGCATTTGTATTTGTAGCTTCTGACTAAGGCCATCTGTGATCATGTACAACCAGTAATTGCCTGGGCCGGTAAATAGAGCTATTAGAGTGATCTGTGAGTCTTCAAAGTCAGAATGGTAGAGGCAGCCTTAGACTAAACAGTGGGATGGGAGAATTCATGGTAATGGTTTTGAAACCTCACTCTTATTGCAGCACAGACAGCAGTGGCTGGTTGGTAGATGAGATATACTGACAATTAATTCTAGATTACTCACAGGAGTAATGTAATCTCAGACTAGGAAATCTGGGTGTTAAAAAAACTTTAGGTTGCTAAAGTGTCAATTTTCTTTTGGATACAGGCTTGACCTTTGGGTTTACAGGGGGTTTTGTTGTTTATTGACTGTCATGTTTGTCAAATGGCTCCCTAATCTCAAATTCCATCATCTAGATACGTCGTTCAGCAATTCTTGTAAGGAGCTGAGCTTTCCTTTCTCCTCTCCTCTGTCTACCAAAATGCAATGGGCAGTGCTAAGACTTCAGAAGGCCTTGGGCATGATATCACATTATACCTAATCTGATGTAATTACAGACTGCTGCCAACAAGGACGCTCCCAGCCCTTATGTCCTAGTAGTTCCTGTTGCTTATCTTGTATCCCTTAAAAGGAAAAGAAAAAATGTTATTTTCCACTAATCGGCAAGAACCAACTATCTCCCAGCTGCAGGAGTGCTGGGAAATGAAGAGGACTGGGATTAGCTTCTTCAATGGCAGGCAGCAGTTAGGTGGAGGGTGAAACTGCACCTCTGCAGAGACCCTAGTGGATAGGCATCTAATCATTCCCTCTGTTTACTTTGCTATTACTCCCGACAAAACAATACAAGCCCATTGCTACCATGCATTAACTTCTGAGAATTTTTTTTGACAGTGCTGTAACATTATCTTTCTTTAACTACTACTGTGTTTACAGGTATTAAAAAGCATCATCCCACCTCCACATTCTGTTTACCAGAAAGGCTTGCAACCTTGCCTGTAATTGCAAAAGAGTTTTTTTTTTTCTCTTTTTCCTTCTGTTGCAATTTATGAAGTTCAGAGCCATTGAAAAATTTGAAGAGTTTGATCCAGAGTATTTACTTTTAGGTTAGTATTTTGAAATTCAAGTTGCTAAACAGGAAAAGCAGAAGAGTTTTTTGTGTAGATGGAAAAAATGAAACAAAAGCAAACAATGCTGACAATATATTTTTATACTTAAAGCTTTTTGTTTTCTTTTAAATATATTTTGTTTTAAATTGACAGTCTTGCACCGTATTAGAAAACTGAGCTCAGAAATCACAGATCAAGGTCAGATCCTGGAAATTAGCCTGAGGCTTTAGCTACCCAAAGCCCCAGGGCTGGATGCACATATTGACTGTTCATACTTTGACACTGCAACTAACACAGGACCTTCATATTCCAGCCTTTCTCCCTTTCTAACCCTTTTCTTCGTAGAGAAAAGAAATGTGGATGCATACCCTGACTGCATACTAATCTGTATGATAATTTGATAAATCAGGCCTCTAAGGAATGATTACATGCATGCAGACAAAATTTCCATCATCATTCTGACTTTTGTCTCTGCATAAAGAAAACCAGAAGCTGGGTGATCCCGTGGTTAGGGGGGACCCATGTGGTTTGCATGACAGGGCTGCCAATATGGAACTGAAATTCAATAGAAAACAAGGCTTAGAAACAGGAGAAATTTGGTTTTGGTTAAATGCCATTTTGGCAAAATAGATGCTTTGGCAAATGCCGTTGCCACTTCTGTTTCAGAAAGTATTTGATGTCTGAGAACTGAAACACTAAGAACACCCTTTAATGCTACAGATCAGGAAATACTCATGTTGCCACTTATTCTTAACAAAATATTCAACAACAAAATGACTGCAAATATTTAAATTAGATGAGAAACCTTCACAATGTGTGAGAATGAAGATTTAGATTTGGAGTCCCCTATACATTATTTTTCTCTCTCACCTGAGTGGAGATTGGAAAGATTAGTTCAGTTATCACAGCTTTATTGACTTTCTTTTCATTTTCAGAGGTACTTTTTAAGCTAAATTATGCTACTCACAATAAGCATACTAGTGTTCTCTGCTGCTTGCAGTTCTTTCTATAAATGAAAACTGTCTCCAACACAGACAGTCCAGCTCTTTGCATGACAGCTAAATTCCCTTTTTCTGTCTTAATCTTACAGTTCTGTTTCTCAAAAAAGCCTCACTATACCACCTCTCTTTCAATGCCTTTTGAATATTTCTTCTATTTCTGCTGTGCAGTACAATCTAAAAAGAACACAGTCTTTCACCAGTTCTGATATTATGCTTTCCCACCCAGTGATCCAATTTTGTCTGAACTATAACCAATGCTTTCAGATCTGGTGTGTAAAGCTAAGTGTCTGCACCCACAGTGAATTGAATAAAAATTGCAGTTAAATATATTGCACATGGATCCAAGAGCTGAGCCATTAAGTGTCAGGTCTGGAAATGTTGGTCTGTGTGTTCTGGAGCAATGAAGGGAAGAAGGAAAGGGTAACAACCAAGGAAAATTAATGAAGCCTTTTTTTGACTTTTTTTTTAAATTTTTTTCCCTTTTTTTTCTTTAATCAGAACACATTTATGATGCTTTATCAAAGCATGTGTATGAAAGCACCTCTTTAGAAATACCGAATTCTTTACCTACACTGCTTCAGTAGCAAAGCTGCACTATAAAATGCTAGGAAGTTCTTCATCACTAGATTGCTTTCATGTGTTCATAAAAGCTCCAATAATAACTTCATTTTTTGAACCCTGTACACATTGCAGAATTCAGGTAGTGCTTACTGCAGTTCACAGGAGCTGTATACACTATGACATGTTCAGATACTATTTTACATGCTTTTTTTTATTTATTTGATAGAGCAGTGAACAGAAACATCAGATTTTCAAGGGTTTCTGGTTAAAGAATGAATACCTTTTTCTGCCTGAAAATTCATATTCATAAATCTAGTTGGCATGTTCACATTGGGAAAATAAAACACAGAATATGTAACCGTCGCAATGAAGATACGCAGACCTCCTAAATACTTAATCTATTGCTTTGAATACAGAAAGCAGAGATCTTGCTTATATAGCTAAGATGGTTACAAGACTGAAACCCCAGAGGCCAGCTCCAGAGGTGGACCACATGCTCAGCTCATGTATGTGAGGTGGTTCATTTTTTGACAATTTTTTTTCAGCAGCTCATGCTGTAAATATTATCACATAAAGGCACAGGGGATTTCTCATTTTCTGTTGTTAACTTGAGGAACCAGAACCATACTGGCAACATCTTATAGAAAAAAAAATTAATTTTTTTTTTTTAGTAAGAGCTCAGCTCCCTGTTCTTAGAATATGTTTTAAAAGAGATGTCTCAGGTGCAGTTTTTTGAGGGGGAATACTTGTATTGCTGCCAGCTTACATCTCCCACTGGGAGCCACTGTGGAGCAGGGATTACCTCAAATAGGTTTTAGCAGAATAAACAAGCCACCAAAACAAGCTTGTGTTTATTTTTCTTCCTCTCTATACAAATAACACAGTGGACAGAAGGAAATGAATTACATTTTAGTATGTTAGCCATAACAATCCTGTATCTCAGGAGGTTTTACTCCAACTTTAATGAGTAAGGTATCATCTGAAAACTTCTAAAGATAATAGCAAATACATATATGACATCACACTTGCAGGAATGTGTAGCTTTTGCTATGTTCTTGCAGTGTTGCCACATTATAAATTTACATTTCTGTTCTCAGTCAAATGTTCTCTTTTGTTTTGCCTGTGCTTTCAGGAACTGAAAGGCATTTAAATTTTGAAGCAGTGTATACTGACACAAACTAGTTATACTAAACAAGATTCTTGCTAAACAACAAATTTGGTTTGCTTCTACACTGAATGAAAGATCTTTTCATTTCATTTGGAGGAAAAAAAAAAAGAAAGAGTAGGGTTTATGCCTGCACACACGAGCTGTAGTTCTGTATATACAGTTGCTATCCTTGCTGGTAGGTCTCCAAAGCCCGTTGAAGTAAATTGGTGGGTCTGGGTTTAAGCTGATCTTTGAATTTCAAAACTGAGAAAATGTTGTTCATATATACTCAGAGCCCACACTTTATGTGGTGTAGAAAACTGCAATCCATGTAGTGTCTCATGGTGTGCGGCCACAGATCACTGCTGAGTTTCTGTCTGTAAATGTCACTCTCTGTGAATAAAACTGAAGAGACAGAGCATCTTTGAAATTCTACTTGGACAGTGAAAGTTAAATTCTGTCTGAAGGGTAGGCCACATTCAAAAGACTTTATCTTGTTAAATTGTTACCTCATGCCCTATCTGCATGTAACTGCAGGTGTTTTTCCACATCATAATACTACCTTTACTGTTCTAGCTGTTAGAATCCGTAATCAGTTTAACATTTTTCTCCAACCAAAATCTCTTCTTCAGTAATTTCAGCCTTTAAAGGTGAAGCGATGCAGCTTTCTTCACTGATGTGTGATTACATATTAATCATACAGTACAAATTCACTCTGTTGAAGACATTTTATAGGATTGCTTGCTTTTTCCCTCTAAACTGATCAAAAATGGGTAAATGTTTCTGTTGCTCCTACAAGCTTTATGAACAAATAATTCAAAAACAATTCATAAGCCTTTCAGAAAACAATTCCCTGGTCACTGGACTAATAAAAATGCTTCCTGTTTCCAACAAAGTAAAATCTTTAATGTGTACTCTTAAGGTCTAGTTATACATTCTCACCATTTTTTTGCAAGGGGAAAGCAATCACTTAATGCTTTCCAATCCTGAATTACTGTAACAGGTGCCCAGCAAACAAGATCTGTTGCTCTCAGCCTTTGTATTTGTGCAGTCCACGTAGTTTATAACATCATTATGTTGTTGGTAGTGTTATTTTATACTGTAAGAACACCATTTCTAGTTGTGAGTAAATTGGGGAAAAGAAGAAAAACAGTCAGTTTCCCCCCAAACTTGGCCTAAGCTTCTGCAAAGAAAAAAGATTTCTAAATTAAACTAACTAAATTAACTCCTACAGTTTATTGTGGATGAATGATATTGGAATTAATTCTTATACACAGAAAGCATGATACTGTAAATTATGTAATTCTTGAAATGCAGTTAGAGTCAAAAAGGTAACTTTGTGGAAATGACAGTGTGGAGTTCCCTGTTTCTTCCTTCTCAGTGTTTTACCTATTAAATATGTTTAGCTTGCAAAGCTAAAAATCATTTTTCTAACTGCCAGCTGTTCAAACTGAACTTCAGATCTAAAATCTGTTTCTCATCTCTTACCCACAGAATAGAATTTACTTACTGAAACTTAGATGCTAGTTCTTTTTGGTGATGGATGAGGCAGAATAGGACTCAGCTCATTTTTCCATATAACAGCTGGAGTGACATTACTACTGCATTGCAACTATTACAAAAACATTGCTAGATGCGAAAACAGATGCAACTCTTAACAGAAACTGTTTTGTGGACTGAAAGTATGTAATTTTTTACATTTTTCGTTCTGTTTGTGTGCACCAAAGCAAGGTAGAACAAATGCAGGTCTGATAATCTTTCTTTCATATGGAGAGAAAATACAGCTGAGATGTTCAAAGCTGCGTTATTCAAAGCCACAAAGGCTGTTTTTCATAGTCTAATATGTATCACTTTAAGACTGATTTGCTTATCTCTGTGGCTAGTAATAAACAAACTTTTTACCTTTCTGAGTAGTTGCCTTACAAGATAATGGACCTGTAAATTGAAGAGTTGTCAAATGGTACTTGCTTGTCTAAGAAGCATTTCTTTAAACTTCTTTTTTATATACACTTAGGTCTTTTCTATCTCTTTCCATTCCTTAATAGTTTTCCCTCAGAACAGAAACCACAAACATCTTGATCTCTTTCACCTGTTTTCCCAAGAAAGGGCAAAGCCTCCAGGTCTGAGTATGACCACAATTATGAAACCGTGTAATCTCAGCCAGGTGGTAAAGTGTCCATCATGTCTTAGGCTCTTTTGTCCCTGTCACCTATCTTCTTTTCCATGTAGCACAACTTGACCAATATATATTTCAGTAAAACACAAAGATTTAAAAGAAAACTTTAATTCCTCACTTTTACTAAATATTTTGTTTGGCAGAAGCTTTATTACACAATAAATGAGTCTTTTGGAAAAAAACAACTGCTTCATATAAAAAAAGCTCCTGTTTCTTTATTGCTTTAAGGGGAGAACAATGAAAATTTACTGTTACTGGCCACATCAACCTGAATGAAAGCCAAATAGGAAAATTGAAAATGATTGTCAAGTTCATCATATCTAATACAATAGAGGCAAATTAGAGTTATCTGCAGCGGCAGAAGTAGCAGCAGATTGCATTATAAATCATCATATCATTGACAGTCAATTACATTCAAAACTTTTCAAGCATGAGGCAGCGGCAGTGTTTATCTACTAACAAACTTATTCAAGCCAGAAAACACAGTGTGGGTGTATAAGAAGATTTTCTTGGGGTTCCGAAGGGTTTGCATTAAAAAGAGTTTTATCTAAAAAAACATATTCTATGAAGAGTAAAAAGGATGAATCCCGGTTTGTTGTGAAATTCTAGCTTTAAACCTAATCTGGCTTTCTTCTTCCACTGTAGTAAACGCACATTTGACTGTTGTCTGGGAGAGCCCTCCAGTAATGTCAACTTCTCTCTAGTCTTCTCTGCTTCATTACCACTTCTGCTTTCACAATATTTCTAGCTCCCTTCTGAGTTCCCAGCATTTTCCCCCTTTCCTTGTTCTTTTGTTTGTTTGCTTGCTTTTGATTTGAAGTACATTTTTAGTTTGTCTTCAGAACAAATTGCTTTCTGTAAATTATTCAAAGTAAGCAACCTTGCATTTTAGGGAATTAGTGACTCACCTAATGGATAATGTAATATTAATTAAATAAATTCTAATCAAATAGATTGTATAAAACATAATATAAACTGAGAGAAAAGTCTAGACAATATTCTACCAGTCAGTTTATTGTATGAACTCTCAGAATGGGCCTGAACCCTCAGAATTTAATGCAATTTTTTCTCTACTGAAAGTTACAATGAGTGTACTTTCTGGCTGTTCCCCTGGGCACAGGGAAAGCGCAGAGCAGGAACAAAAACTTCTGGCCCTAAGATGAGGGTTTGTGATTTTGCTGTAGTGCAAAAGATGGGGAGAGTGCTCCATATGATGACCCATCTACTTTTTCAATACATGTAGAAAGCCCTGAAGCTGTAACAGAGTGTAATGCAGGGTTAGTATTGATCTTATATCGATATCCCTATCTTTAGTAGGAGACACTTGAGTTTTAGGGAGAAGGTCCTAAATTTATTTTTAGGTAATCGAATCTGAGTAAATCTCCAGAGGCTCTCTAGCATAAGGTCTCTTCATATTTTCAGAATGGCTTGGGAAAACTATTGCAATATGGAAATGACTTACTTTAATATTAAATTGATTAAAGAGTCTAGGTTGAGAACCTAGACTTATTATTTTAATAAAAAATAAGAGATTTCAGGCCTGGGGTCTTCCTGCTGCAAGAGGTCTCCTTTGTGCTCTGAGTGCCAGTATCTCTATCCCACTCTAGTCAGTGGAGTCCAGTTGTACTGCATAGAGACATGCTTGCAATTCATTCTCAGCTGCAGTCCTAAACCCCAAATAATTTTTGTCATTAGCTACCCAGCCCTCTATTTATTTGAGAGAAGAGGAGAATGAGGGTGAAGAGACATTTTGTTACAGTTGCCACACATCTCTGCTGAATTTTGCCACACCTGAGAACTGATCTGTATGCGCCTCTAAAATAAGGCTGCCACCTGAAATACTAAACTTAGCACTTCTTGCATAATTAAATGGAAAATAAAGGTAACTGCAGAAAGTGGTTCAGATATTAGATAGGATAATCATGCCAAGAATCTAGAACAAAAACTGATTTAATGTAGCTATCATAGTTAGTTGCCTGAAGATAGGTAGGATGAACCTATTAAGTGTAAGATCAGAATGAACATTACTAAAATTGACACTGACGTAATTTTAAAGGGCTGTTAAATTAGCTGAACAGCAGAAAAGCAAGGCTTGTGCATAATGGTGAAATCAAAAGTGTGTGTACAATTTTACATATCTGGAAACAATACAAAAGTCTCTTAGCTAATGTTTGTATTGGGGAAGTAAGGAATAAAAATGTGGATACTTTATGTGGAATTCAGATATGCTAGTTATGCTGCTCTTCTAGAACTGTGCAGTTGACCTAACAGTTTTCTGTTGTGTCTACCCTATGGGTCATAGCCTGTCTTCTGAGGGAGTCTCTGGGGTATTAGCTGTCTTTGTTAAGGTAGCTGAATCTCATCTACTCTTTGGACTGTTGACACATTATTAAATTCCAACTACAAAATAGAAGACAATTAGGCATTCAGTGCAGTTGTTTGCTTTTGGTTAGATGTTTCACTGAATGCAGGCTGAAACCTAAGTTTCTGTTGTTAGATAAAGTTTAGCATATTTTCAAAGATTTTTCAGTTTTACTAAAGTCTTCATACAAATCTGGCTGTAAATCATTTCTTTATTTATCCATCTCCTTTGCCTCTTTTAACTTTTTGTGGAACACTCCTGCATCTACTATTGAAATAGTGAATAATAAATTTAGTATGTAAGTAGTTCTATAGAGGATCATGTTCCATATCCTTCCCATATTAAGAAACTGTGGTGTATGGGTGACTTTTAGATCTTCTTGACAGCTGGGGTATGAAAAAAACCCCAAACTTTTCTGTATGCTTGTTCTCAAATTTTTTTGACTTGGATTATCAATTAAATAAGCCCTGTTGATCCAGGTTATTATTTTATGTTTGCTTTCATACATTTCACATACTGAGTTCTGCTGTGTGCTTTATGCCAGAGGAATACGTCAGGGTTAGTAACTCTGTCGGTCATATTCTGAGAATTAGTTAAGCTAGAAGGACTTGATTGTTTACAAACATGTATTTTAGTAACCATCATGAATAAAATACTCAATTTCAAATTACGGTTTTGATTAGTGGAACTTGAGAATTACTGCCATTGTGTTATCATAACTACAGAAGCAAACTTGGGATAGGAACATTAGTTAAGATCAAGGGTAGTGATTTGGTCTCAATAACATAAAAACCTATTCAAATCACAGGCTTGGGTTTTGTTTTGTTTTTCCTCTTGAATACATTATTTGGCTTCAGTTATCTTTTTTGGACAGCTTTCCAGTGGTTTTCTTTTTAGCTATGCTCATAAAAAATAATGTCTTCTTCCTTTTCACTTGTACTACATGATCCTGCTAATATTGACTGAAATTAGTAGGACACCTATCTTGCTTTATGCTGTGTATGATCCTTTATTTTAAATACTGGAATTGGTTTTGGAAACCAAATTTTCTGCTCACTAGCTTTAAATATTTGATTTGGTTTAATGTTCTGAGCAGACATGAACAGGGCTTTTGCAAAGCAGTTTTGACATACTGTTAAGTAGTCTTTAGACTGTAGGAATTTGTTTGATACTTTGTTCTCTCTCTCTTACTGAAGTGTATGTATTGCCAATTAATATTTGAGATTGTTCAAACTCTTGAACATATCAAACCCTCAAAACCATTCCATTTCTTGTTAATGCATCCTGAATTTCAGCCTTATCATAAGACTTTGTATTTTAACATTTATCGTTCCTACAGTTGCAGGCCCTTGAGGTTTGTCTTTACTAAATGCAACCTGACTCAATTCTTGTATTTCCAAGGAAAAGTGTTTAAGAGGTCTTCTTTTTTTTGTAAAGAGATGTCGTCTTTTTGCATTTATTTTGGATTTCTTGGTTGGGGTCATGTTGGTGTGGGGACAACTGTCTGTTAACTGCTTCCCAGTGGGAAAACACTTATCTGTAAAAAGCCCAATTAGAAGCTACAGAAACGCATATGTTCTCAGAATTCTGTAGTGTATAGACAACATGCATAATTTATGCAACACATTTGGGATTTTGTACCTTCTTTCTATTATTTTGTAGTAAAGAAAATGATAGATTGTCAAATCATGCTACATGTTTTAATTTTTGATAGAAGGAGCAAATATGTTTATACAAGGTCACTCAACTTCTGTAAGAAAAATTATTAATGTGAGAAATTATTTGCTGAGGTAAACCACCTCGGTTGGATAGCAAAATTCATCACTCCAGTCTTGTTTAGTCATGTACAAAATACACTGTGAATGTTAAATATTCAAAACAATTAATGTTTTAGCCAAAATATTTTCAGGCCTTCCTAGGGGGAATGTTAGGGATTGATGAGAACTGGTTTTGATGATGTTGACACAAACAATTTCTCTGATGTGATCCAAAGTTTAGGTTGGAATATGTGAGCTGCAGTTTATTGACACATGGTTCAGTGTGCAGTGATCCCACAGAATGTGTTTACCCTCCTTTTGTTTGCAGGACAGTGATACCAGGCTCACAGATAGTTGTGAAGTAGCTAATAATGATTTTGGCAAGTGAAATTGCAGCTTATCAGACAAATTATATGCCTTCTAATAATGCAAGATTTCTATTTTTTGTTGTTTTCCTTTTAATAAATTCACCTTTCATGTTGTGGTTGAATTTAAAATCACATTGTAGTTTGTCTAGCTCTCAAGTCAGTCTTCTGGGGTCCTATTATTCATCTTGTTCTGTATATCTATTCTCTACAGTTTTAAGGAAATCAATTGGGTTTTTTTTTCTAGTTGCTAATGAGTATTAAAATGTGTGTTTCCCAGGACTTCTAAATTCAAATTGCAAGTCAAGCTTCTTCAAAATAGTGATGACAGAAGAGAACAATGTTTCTATTTATCAAATATTCTTTCCTCTAGGTAATACAGTCCCCGTGTTTATAGTAGCCATATTTTTGAATGGTTAGCCATTAGTACGTGAAGGTGAGAAAGTTACTCTGAGATGCATTTTCAGATTTCCTGAAAAAGTGCACAAATTTTTGCAAAATAAAAACCATCTGTGGGATGGGATATGTGGTATTGTTTTGACAAAGACCTGAGTTTATTAGTCTGAGCATGACATTTGTTTGTGACCCCGCCCAACTGTGTAAGTCAAATGATGAACTTTTGAAGAACATGTTTGAATAAACATCTGGAACCTACATTTCAATCTTCTTCCTCACAGAGAGGGAAATGCGTACAGTAGAATGAAGATAATGGACTTTATCAAATTTAGGGAACAGATAAGTAGGCTCCTGAAGGAAGATCATCTGAAGGAAGCTCATGAGAACTGAAGACACAGGCTCTGGTAGGCGTGGAGCTGCAAACCCTTTTGAGAGGTGGTGCAAAAGGGACAGGCAGTTCTGTAAAACTGCATCAGAATGTCTTTGATAACCTGAATGAGAAAGAAATTTAAAACAAACAAACAAACCCAAAAAAACCAACCAAACAAAAAAACCCAAACAAACCAATTCTGTGCTTCAATATATATACATAAGAAGGCATAAGAATAAAGAAAACAACTTGGAAATAAAAATAAGATAAAATAAAGTAGTACAAAATGGAAACTGTATATTAGTTTGAAAGTGGTAAGGAAATCATTAAAGGTTAGGTCAATCTCATATACCTCTAAGAATTAGAAAATGCTATCTTTCCATTATAAAATCATAGACTGTTAAGGGACTGTAAGGGAACTGAAAAATCATCTAGTCCCAGCCTACCCCAACCTACCCTGCCATGATCAGGGATACCTCCCACTAGAGCAAGTTGCTCAAGGCCTTAAATATAAAGAAGAGAGAAAATATAGGATGATCTAGAAAAACCTAAAGAATTTCATGCTATTTTTTGCTTCAGTCTTAATGCACCATCATACAGAATTATTTGACCAATGTCCAATGGAAGTGTTTTAATGAGTACCCTGGGTACATGAAAAACATGAGGATATAGGGCTTATGATGAGGTACATGCTGTAGTATGGCTGCCTAAAAAAAAAGTTAATGAATAAAATTAAAAATTTAATGAATGAGAGCTTTCTCCAAATCTCTTACATTTTGAGAACTCATGGGAGAGGGTTTGAGGAATGTAAATTTCTGTGCTTCAATATAAGAAAAAGAGAACAATAGTGTCATAACCAGTCTTACCTGAATCCTTGAAAATAGTCTAGAGCACACATTTAATATGTACAAGAAGTGAATTTAACTCAAGAATGCTTTTGACCCAGTAACATGCATAGAAATCGGTAGATTGAGTTTAGTACACCCTTTTGTCATGTTCCATCTGACACTCCTGTAGGCAAACTTGGACTGTTTCATCATTATCCTGTGATGTATTAGAATCAATCAGTTACTGTTAGCCTCCTTCAGATTACGAAAACATGAGCAGAGTCCGGCATTCATCTGTCCTGGACAGAGTATTATTTTCAGTGTTTTCATTAATAATGTTAATGATAGACTAATGTATCCTTGCCAAACCTGAAGATAAAATAAGTGTTTTAACAATGCATGTGGTGCCTGTTAGGGATCCACAATCAAAATTTTGGAAAACACCTTTAAAGTGGCAATTTGGTATTCATTCAAGATTTGTGGGAAATGGTACTCTCAGAAAGGAGACATTAAATGCCCCAAGCCAAAAATATCTGGCTAACCAGGTGATAGTCAGTCAGAAATGAAACATGAATTAGCAATATGATCCTGTAAAATATATGAACAGATTTACTGTGTGCAAGATGTGAAAAATAGTTATTCAAGTCAGTCCTTCTGGGGCCATATCTAATATGTTGAAAAGTGTTGGTCATCACAGTACAAAGAAAAGTTGAGCAAGCTAGGGAAAGTCCAAGAGATAAGAATAAGAATGATGAGGAATACTGAAGACATGACCTATAAACTATATTGATATATTTTGGTTTCATTTAATTCACAAAAAAGAAGATGCAAGAAAATATGACATCTCAGTTTTGCAAAAATTTGTTGCAAACAGGACAATGGTACTGCTTTTCTTGGCCACTTAATGAAAGAGAAGAATAAATGGAGTTAAACTACAGATTAAGGTTAAAGACAAAATCTTATCAGCCAGTAAACCTCTGAAATAAATTACCCACAGATAGTTTCTTTTCTGGAGTTTTCTTCAAATGTCTGACAAATGAGTCAAGTATAATTCCTTTTCTTTATTTTACTTCCAGCTGAAGTAAATGTTCTGCAAGAACTTATTTTCCATCCATTGATGTGAATCCATAAAATTTATTTTATTGTACCAGGTTTATTTAGCATTTTAGTGCCTCAGTTCTTTATGTTTAAAATACAACAGTACTTTTTCTACATTTGGTAGTCGTGGTGAGAGTATATGTACATGAAATACTGAGACTGCTTGGGTACTGTGAGAATGGAAACCATATACATTTACATGGTAGGGTGATAGACAGCTACTCTATGTAAAGTCATTGTGAAAATGACATTTCTTTGTCTTGAATTCTTGCTTTCTATTTCTGGGAGATCGGAAGATACAGTGGCTTCACAGAGTTGTAAAGGAAGTATCTAACCTCAGTTGTGCCTCTTGAGACCCCTTGGACAATTTTTAGAGAAGTGTTATTTGCATATCTCAAATCAACTCTTTGGCAAGTATGGGAAAAGTTCCTAGCTGCCAGTTTTGACAGCCACGATTCTGGCAGCTGATAGTCTTGAAGGAGAAGGAGGCAAAAAAAGAAAAAGTAATGGTATTGGTATTTTTGTGGAGCTTGGATGACATTTAATATTACCTGCTGAAAATAATAAAAATAAGAAGGCATGAATGAGGAGAGAAGAGAGTTACAACTCATGGAGCAGATAATAGTAATTTAGTATTTTAAAGCAACTCCATGACTATTTCATCTCTGAACAGTTCCATTTGCAGCTTGTTAAATTGAAAGCAGAAACAACCAATTACAGGCTGAAGGAAGGGGGTTAAAAGTAAATCCTCAAGTGGGCTGGCAAACTGCAACTTCTTTGGGAAAAGTAGTTTACCAAATGTCAGTTTTCTGTTGTTATTTTCACAAGAAAAGGTCTGATACTGCTAAGGATTTTTCAAAAGGGATGTTACTTTAATATAAAGGTAAAGATATGTAATAATGATTGTATAGAATAAATAGTTTTTTAGATGTTTGAAGAATTTAGAGAGAAAACTTTATGGAAGGGTGCAATGCTGTCTCATGTCTTTTATTTGTATTTCCAATATTTTGATTTTACTTTTAAACAATAAAAGAAACTATTTTTCAATAAACTGCAAGGTAAGACATCATTAAGGAGACATGGAGATGTAGCTTGGCACTGGTTGCTGGCCATTTGTATTTTCATTCACTAGGATACTGTAGTATTCTGAATGCCAAACTGATGTTACAAGAAATTTTGCTTGATTAGGAACCATGTAATTTGACCTGAAGGTCATGTTACATTTTCTCTTGTATTGACATATTATGGATAATATTAATCTGTATTTGTCTTTTGTTTTCTGCTATATGCTATCATGATGTATTGCCATTACAATAACAAATAGCCTGTCAACACATTTACTGGACCGTAACCCTCTTGGGATAATCACTGAATTTTCATCAAGACTGCAATGATTAGTGTTTCTGATTATGATAATGAAATAACTAATTAGCTATCATGTTTCAGAAAAGACATAAAATTAAAAATGTTTTCAGAATATGTTAAGACTGAAGTTTTTAGATGCTTCCATTTTTTTTTTTCCTAAGAAAGCTTAGAACATGTAGGAAGAAAAGGAAGTTGGTAATTTTTATGGAAAAATTGTTTCTTACTCTGTCCTATGCTTCTGTTCCTTCCCAGTATTTTTGAGCATAACTGATTAAGAAATATTGTGAAATTACTACTGGACTGTGTACACAAGACAACACATTTTTTTTTCTGAGGTTTGTATATTTGTGTTCCCTTTACTTTATATTTTGTGTTCTTTTTTTTTTCCAATTTTCAGATGTGTTAAAGTCTGATAAGATATCAGTGTATAGGCAGAGATAGGTCTCATCTTCACAGATTGCCTCACAGCGGTGCTGCATTGTGGCACTGAGATGGTGTTCTTCTCACCTTTATGTCAGTTTTATCTTTTTGTGTTTGAGTGTAGTGAAAGCTTCTGGTTGTGCTTCATTCAGATTTCCTGCCTCCAGATGTGAGTCTGACTGGAATTTCTGGTTTTTGGGTGTTTTTTGTTGTTGTTGTTTGTTAATTTTCTTATTTGTTTAAGGATATGTCAGAGAAAGAAGGCAACACAAGGGATGCTGGAGTTTGTTAAAGGATTCAATACAGACAATTCCACTTCCTTGTTCTTTTCCAGAACTATTGTTGGATCCAGCTACTTGTAATTGCTTTGTTTTCCACGCTGTCCTTCATCTGTGCTCATTTTAAATGTCACAGAGAGAGGTGGTGACATTATGCTAATTTGTAATGGATTCCAGTGTTACAATGCCCCATTTCGTTGACCTCAGCAAAGAGCACTTGCTGAGAAGAACAGAGGATGATTACCTCCCCTCTGAGCATGAACTAGCTGCTATGGCTACATGACCTTGGATTTAAAGAATAAACTCTAAAATTGCTGTGCAGAGGTTGTACAGGTTTTGTGCCTAAAACAAAGAAAAGATATCAAAGGGAATTTTTCTCCTCTGTGGCTGAGTTTATAGATTCTTACTCATACAACATATCTTTTATTCAGAAATTCACCCATCTAAGCTTGTGAGATCAGGTTTCTGTAAATGTGGAAAGAAATGTAGCTCACATATATTTAGGATATGCTTTTTAAGAGTTATCAACCTTTTATAGGAGGATTAAATGAAAAACAAAGTATTGCAGTTTATTATGAGTTCATAGCTGGAATTAGAGACTGTACCTGTATCAAGATAAGGATCTGGTCTGAAAGATTGCTGTGATTTGATCCTCCTGCAGCCTAAATGCAGGAATTATTGAGCTCCCAACTACAAAAAGACTCTCAAAGCAGCCCCTGAAACTGTATCAGTTCTATACTGCTAGAATATAAAAAACAAATGGTGGCAGGATCAAAGGTATAGTTCAGCCATTACTGCTCTTTTAAAGAGAGATCTGAACAGGGTCATGCGAGAGGACCCTATGAATGGTGGAATTGAAGGAAGAATTCAATCTCCCTTTGAAAATATACTGGCATTATTATGAATTTTGAAGAGCATGAATAAGAAGCTCTATAGTCAAAGCACTGCTGCAGGAGCAGGTTTTTGGCCTTTTTTAAGTCAGTTACAATTACACTGGAGCTCCAAATAAGAGGTGAGTAGAGCCGGAGGACATGATTCCGCATTCATTCCTCACTCAAAACTCCCCCTCACACTCTGTGGGAGCGCAAGGGGGAGTATTGTGTTACACAACGCTGCTTCAGTTCTTGATTCTGGTTCACAGTGAAAGATAAATCCATTGTGCGGCTTCCTTATTTCTTCTGAATCAAACAAAGCAGAACCAAAGAGAAAAACCCAGTAAGCAGATTGGAATTCCTTTTGGGAGAAATAATCTCTTTTCTCCAGATGTGTTCTGGTACTTTGATTTTGAAAGATTAGGTGCCTCACACTTGGTGAAAGTCAAAGGCTATTGAGCTCTGCCCATGAAATAACTGATATTTTCATATAATATTTTGGATTTTGACACTAATTATTTTTTTCTCTTGATGGTTGTCAGATCATTAATAGTACTGAAGTGAAATGTCTAAGACTATCAGTGCCTTGATGGATTTGATTTTTTACATCAGTAGGATAGGAAAAGCAAAATTGTGTTCTAAACAGATGCAGAATGAATGTCAGTTGTAGGTTACTGTAGCATTTATTCCTCCATGTTATAGACAGATTTTATTTGTTCTTGAGGGAACAGACCTTAGCTTTGGTACTCTTTTGGGTTTCATAGATTTTAAAATTTCAGAGAGGGCTAGATATTTTTGTGGATTTAAAATGAAGAAAAGAACACTGATTTTAGTTAAAAAACTCCAAACTTTTAAGTCATACTGAGTGTCTTTCTGTCTTCATATTTTGTAACTTTTCCCCCCTCTAAGCCTGTTTGCAATTGTTTTTCTGAAAAGCTGGCAGAGAAGAAAGCTTCAGACAGTATATAAAGATTATTTTAATGTTCATTACATTATTCTTACACACTGCAGGTTTATATATCAACTTACTTAAAAATGTCACCAATATTCTGGTCACAATTGCTGTCCTAAGGCCCAAATGAAGTTTGTTGTCTGTCTAAAATGAACACTTGTGTGGGTGTGCACACGTATTTGTGCAGATCATGAACAGAGGGGGGTTTTTTGTGTGCTCAGAATATCCTTAATTTTGAGACCCTAATACATTATTAAAATCTACTAAAATAAATCATATTTCTGTTAGCTTTTTCCATACATTTCTAAAAATATGTGAAGGAAAAATTTGAACTGTTTGCTTACATTTCCAATCACATCTGTAACAGCTGCTGAAATGCTTGTGGATTGTGTGGGGTGCTTAGAAAGTTATCTTCCATTAAAATCATATTGCAGTTTTATATAAGGAGAGGTAAATTTGAACTCTAAGCTAAAATACAGCTGGTTTCCATATTTAGACAGGCAATCACTTATTTTAATCAGATCCCAGTATTACAGTGTTGTACTTCACCTGTTTCAGAAATGACTTTCTGTTGGAATATACTGCACAGGAGGTAAGTTTGTTTTTTAGCTCTGCAGTAAGGTCATATTTCATATTAACTATGTAAAAGGAGTTAATGCTGCAGTTTAAAGCTACATTCATAAAATTCTACAATGCAAATAGTATGTTCACTGCACTTAAAATACTTCAGTTCAGTAGAGTCAGTCTACTTAGCAGCAAATGGAATGAAATTCTTTAGCTATTAATGAAAATCTCTGATGTATTCTTCCTAAGGCAGTTTTTGGACCAAAATAGCATTTGTATTCATCTGGTTGTAAAGTTACAAATGTCTACATTTCTTGTCTTAATTTATTTTAAGCATAATGTCAAGGAAATCACAGTGGCCTGTAATGCAGATCTGCAGAGCAGTTATCCTATTGTCATTTGAAACCTTTCGTTGCATTTTGCTTCTCTGAAATTTTTGGCAAGACAAGAGCTGTAGGTGAGGATGTAGCAAGACAGATCCCATTATTGCTCAAGGTATATTTTGATGGGAATTTTTTTAAATGCATACCTGTGGCAAGTTGGCTGGAACACTGGTATAAAATTCAAATGCAATGGTTTTGAACCACTGAAACACAAGAAAAAGGCACAGAACCTCTGAAAACTGATCCATAACAGAATTTTTCTGCATTCTTTTGCTTTGTGAATAGTGACTTGAAATTGCACCTTGTTTGGATATAGTAGGATGGAAAGATGGATGGTAATTGAACGTGAATAATCTTTGCAGTAGGGCTTTGAAATACATGATAGGCTTTCCTAAATGTGAGGTTTTGCTTACTGTTCTCCAATTGCTTGTTTTTATTTCGTTTTTTTTTCCTTGGCACACTTAATGCTTTGTTAGATTTTAGCTCAACTAGTCTGGCTTGTATATTACAGATCATTTACTAGGAACCTGCTGGGTTACTTTCTAAAAAGGTGCTGTTCTTCAGTTCTTAAATAAATCACTAACAATTCCATTGTAATTGTACATTTAATGTATTATTTGCCAACCCTTGCTGGATTATTTTCAGTGGGTAATTGAAGTAGTGGTTTATTTTATATTTCTGCAGTATGTCGGCTGCTACATTTGCAAAAATATACTGTTAAACTTCAGTTCTAATTTAAGTATTGTCAAGCAATACTAGCTTACTTTTTCTCTTTTCCTATTCACTTTTAAACAAAACATTTTAAACTAAATCTGGTTTAAGAGTAATTTTCTATGGTATTTTTAGGTGTGTTTAATTATGAACGTATGCCATGGAGCTGAGTGTTCTAACTGGAAAACAAAATGCACTGGGAAAAAAATGTTAAGAGTATTTGATAGCTTTATACCTCAATTCAGTCTTACTATCACAGTTTGAGAGTTAAAAGAAAAAGATTATTCTTAATATGACATATATCCCTGACTTGATCCTTATCCGCGGCTAGTTGTTGCTTTCACTGTGAACACTGTCCCTCTTTGCAGAGGCCTGGGAGCCCTTGTCAGTGAACACTTAGGCAAAGGGAGCATTCAGTACCTCAGCCTTGTTTATGTCTGCTATCACTAAGATACCCACACTATTCAGTAACAGACATTTTTGTTGTTCACCCTTTCACTATCTACATGATAATAGAAATTCTTGTTGTCCTTATGTGCATTGCAAGTGTAGTGGCAGATTTAGGTGGGTTTTTGCTCTGCTAATGCCAACCCTCTGTGCCCTAGAAGTGTTTCTAAATTGCTCCTTTTGTAACTTGTTCTGCTTCCACCTCTCTTCTTTTTTTTTTTTTTTTTTTACATTGG
>VWZF01004328.1:454295-598381 GCA_013396755.1 Sclerurus mexicanus
TGAGGGAGGTGATTCTGCTTCCTGTACTCAACTCTCATATGACCTTACCTGGAGTACTGTCTGAAGCTCTGGGGTCCCCAGTGTAGTAAGGACATTGACCTGATAGAACAAGTCCAGAGGAAGGCCACCAAGATGATTAGAGGGATGGAGCACCTCTAATATGAGGAGAAGCTGAGGGAGTTGGGATTGTTCAGCAGAGAAGAGAAGGTTTTGAGGTTATCTCCAAGGTGACCTCCAATACCTGAAAGGAGCCTACAAGAAAGATGGAGAGACTTTTTACAAGAGCACGTAGTGACAGGGTAAAGGGGAATGTTTTTAAACTGAAAGAGAGTAGGTTTAAATTAGATATTGGGAAGAAATTCTTTACTGTGAGTGTGGTGAGGCACTGGAACAGGTTGTCCCAAGAAGCTGTAGATGCCCCATCTACGGAAGTGTTCTGAGCCATATTGCATGGGGATCTGGGCAATTGGGTCTAGTGGAAGATATCCCTGCCCATGACAGGGGGATTGGAACTAGGTGATTTTTAAGGTGCCTTTCAACCCAAGCCATTCTATGATACTTAACACTACTAATATATGGTACTAAAAAAGAAATTGCAGCTTTGTAAGTATTCTGCTTCTTGGTCTGTCATTATCCTGTGATATTTACAATAATTTAAGTCAGTGAATACTCACTTGTATTTATTTATTTGTTTTGATAGTCCAGCAGTCTTTCATAGTATCTTTCAGTCTTTCTGAGAGTAGCTAAGTGCATTTTCAATTTGGTTTGGGTATATTTCAGGAGTATTTAATATGTACCAGACTTTACTGAGTGTGCATCAGGCATAGTGGATAAGAGTCTACATCCTTTTTCTGACAAACATATAATTTGAGAACATTTTAAAAAAATGTTACTGACAAAAGTTACCAAATAAGCAAAGTAGAAATCTCAGTCTTCCATCATAAGGTTTACAAAAATGTAAAAGTAAGTTATGTGCTTTGCAGAAATAAAATGGCTACTGATGGTAGTAAGATTCTTTTCAGGTCCAAAACTATATAAACATATGCTTATGGGATGTATGTGTGTGTGTGTGCATTTTTATCTACATACACAAATGGTTGTTTGATTACTTCCTCCTTCCACAACCCCCCCTATTTTGTTCTGTTTTGAAGAAATTTCCCACTTTGTTTTTTGAGGAACATGGAGTATAGTCCTTACCTATTCCTTGCACTCTGTGTTCTTTAAACTTTCTTTCCTCACCAAAGGATGTGAAAAAAATTATTTCCTGTAGAGTTTTTCAATTTAGAGCGTAGGGTTCTTAATGAGGGAGTAGAAATTGGTGGTACTTGAAGCAAATAAATAAATAAAACATGGTTTAGTGAGGAATAACTGGTGTAGCTGAGAGAGTGCTCAGTCCTGATGTCTGTTGGTATTTTAATGCATCCTGCAGCATAAATATAAGACTCTTGCCTCCTTAATTATAGCAAACACATTTTATAATGGTTCTATTGATCTTTTGTGAACAATGTTGATCTTGTAGGAAGGGTACATGGAGCAACTAAATAACAATGTATATTGCTATTGCTTTCTAGCAGAGTGCTGGCACTGAAGTGCTTCTTAAACAAAAATATTCAATTATTTGTGCAATTGATGTAGCATATATTTTCAATATTCTAAAAAGTAAGTGAATATCTTTCTCAGTTTCATGACTTGGATTGTTATCAGCTTCTGTCATTCACAGGAAATTACATCCTGAAATCTCAATAGATAGTGTGTAGCTGCTGTAAAAGCTAGTGAGATGAGGTAATGCTATGTAGGCTGTACAGATTGTCCCTGATTGAATACAGATTGAATATAACGTTTGGAAGAACTTTTTCCAATCACTGAAAATAGTCATTATGTAATTAAAATGAAAGAAATGCCTTCCTGGATTGACTGACTTTTTTTATAAGGAAACTAATTAGGAATCTTAAAATAACAATGATATTTCAAGTTGGATAAACCTTGAAGAAAAGTGGTAACAGGGATCATAGAGTACAATCAAATTCAAGCTAGTTCACCTTTTTTCAGTCACTTATCAACACCTTTTTCACCCACAAGTGCTGAGTTCTGCTACTAAGAGGAAAATCTCTGAACTTGGTTGGAGAAACTGTTCTTTATATTGAGCAATTTTTAAATACTGGTTAGATATAATAGCTAATCCTGAGATAAAAAACATAAAACTATGTAATTTTTTCTTGATCTTGAGCTTCTTTTTAATCTAATCTTTTCTTATTTAAGTAGACAAGCTGACTGCATAAACTATGTCAAATATCTCATTCCAAGACATAGACAGAATCCTTCTGACATTACTCACAAGGGGTAGCATAATTCAGTGCAATTGGAAAGAATACTTGATAATAAGAATTAAGGTCAGAAACATGGGAGGAAAAATTGACTTCTTTTTACAAACAAAAAGCATAAGTATGCTATCTGCCAAATACTATGCGTCATCGGATGGGGGGATGAATTGTGTGGGATCTGACAAGTTCCCAGCGCTAATGGCATTTTAAAATCTCACGTTTTATTGTGAGTTTTCAGAAATACGGTTTGTTACAATTTAGCAGATTCTCCAAAGGAATTACATGCTCTTCAGGAAAATGAACAGTTATACAGGCAAACATGCTTGCTTGTACAATTGAGGCATCTGAATTTATTCTGTCTCTCTCACAAGATAGAAAAACAGCAGCATTTCAAAAGAAAACATTTAGACTTTTACAATACTGTTGGCAAGAAAGTAGACCCTACAGGTTCTATTCAGTGACCTGTGATGCAAAGCAATACCTGACTGAAGTTAGTACATAATTTTTGACTGTATTTGTACTTATGGAATATTCTTAGCTTATGTATCCATCATTAAATATACCCTATCATAAGAAAAAAATGCCAGAAACCCCATAAAGACTTGTAATAAGTAGGTAGACTGGAGTTCAAGATACCATTTTAGGAGAAGTTTGAGGAGAGTCTGGCAAAGGCTCACTTATTCTGAAGGAGTAAGAATTTTTATGATGTCCTTTCTTTTGTTCTCCAGGCTCCTTGTTGCAGTTGTTAGCTGAGAAGAAGAAATGTTTATATAATTGTCACAAAGTAGTGGGGAGGTCCTTACTCTGTTCTCTGCAGTGCTGAGTCACACTTCTGTTGATGCATACTAAGTTCTTCTCTGTCAATACTTTGGATCGCTCTAAGGTCAAAACTGCAGCTCCCACTTTAGCCTTGTGTCCCGCTTGTGGCTTTGTTCTGACAGGTCATGACCCAACTACTTATTACCTTTTTTTATGATTCATATTATTTGCAGGATTTAAGACTGCCACCATCTGAATAGGAGTCAGTAACTGCTGTAAATAGGTCATGATATGCTGATAGTCTTTGGATGAGGAACAAGACCTTGTTGTTCCAGAAATATAGAAATACAAAGGAACAGAATATATGAGATACTTATGCTTATGTATTCACTTATTCTCTTGGGCAGTCACATTTTGTATTAGCTTAAGAATTGTAACATATAGCAGTGTATATGGTATATAGTAGTATATATGGACAATAACAGTAATCTAGTCAGAATGTTTGAAAAGTACACAATTTCCTAGATAGCTGACAGTGAAGACTTTGCATATAGTCAGTGTATAGTAATGCAGAACTAGGCAGAACTCTAACAGAGATCCATAGTCTGAAGCTAAGATTTTACAAACCATTCAGCTTTCCCATGTAAAATTATCAGACTTTCAGACTTACAGATACTTTCAGTGATTTCCATGACTTGCTCTCTCTGGAGTACTTGATGTTATTTTTTTCTACAGTGAAGCTCGTTATGGGTAATCACCTTGAGCTGTGAGTAGCTGACTAGTTTTTCACAATCATTTAGCAGTCAACTCAGCCTAGTGAAGTTGACAGTATTCTTCTCACAACAGTGCATGAAATCCCTATGTGATAATTTCTCATTTGCAGAAAGCTGGAAAAAGACTTTATGAGGTATGTTTCTAGGGAGTCTTCATGTTTGTGTCACTGACTTTCTCCTTGATCACTTCAAGGGTTCTCTTTTATGTCTCTGTTTTCTCTTCAAGTTTGTTGCCATTTTCAACCATCTGTTTTTTTGTGGGATTTTTTTTGTGTGCTATTTTACTATGTCTTCTATAGACTATTGATATTAGTTATATAAAACTAAACAAAGGAAAAATATTTTACATTAATACCATGAGGTAAAAGTTCCTAAAAATATGCTCCAGAAATACTGCTTTTCAGTCAGCAATTCAAAGTCTGCATAGATT
The DNA here is from genome assembly GCA_013396755.1 of Sclerurus mexicanus. Classification (NCBI taxonomy): domain Eukaryota; kingdom Metazoa; phylum Chordata; class Aves; order Passeriformes; family Furnariidae; genus Sclerurus; species Sclerurus mexicanus. The sequence continues at coordinate 458,579 of VWZF01004328.1, forward strand.
TCGCAAATCTTATTGAATTCCTGTGTTGGAAATCTCTTGCAGAGGTTTCCCAGTGCTTTTCTATTTTTATTTTATTCAGTTTTTGGTTTTTGTTTTTCTATTAAGCTCAATAACCTGATTTTCAGAATGCTCTGGCAAACAACCACTGAATCTGTCCAAGTCAGATGCACACTGCATGCGGAACAGTGTTGCAGGGACACTGGGCTCAGAGTAATTGTCATTGGAAGGCTGGGTTAGTCTTAATTTACAGAATAATTTGAAATGTTTAGAGCATGCAGTTTATTGACAGGTGCAACGAAGGTCTTTCATAAGACCTACCAACATTACCAGATTTGCTAATAGTGTCACACTTAGTCATTTCATGCAGTACTGTGATTATCTTTCTTTGGCATTCTCATTTGAGAAAAGATTTGTCCTTGAATTCTGAGTGCTTCTCAACTCTCAGTCAGCAACTGTTTATTTAACACAAGATTTTTTTCTTATGAGACAAACTACTTATTAAATGTGTTACTTAATATATAAACGTGATAAAGCCATACTTACTTATTATTTCCTCAGCTTTAAAATTGTTGTGTCAAACCTCTAAGCTTCAAAATTTAGTATGGCAAGTGTCAGTGTTAAACATCGTTGCCCAATTGTAAACAGAATCTGTTTCAGCAGGTGTGGGATTTCAGAAGATACCTAGATATAGATTAACATATTTTTTCACTTCTTTTATTTTAATTGAGTAGGTCAACCTTAATTTATCATTTGGCATTTTCTGGTTTTATGCTTATAGACACATCACACTGTCCCTTATGCAGCTCTTTTGGTCCTCAAAAGGCATTCAATCACAAAAAGCTGTAAACATGGAGATGTAAAATTCCAGCACAAACATGAAAATTGGAAGGCATCTTCAGACTCCTCTGGACTAACTTGAGTTGATTTACCCATATATGTCCAAAAATAGTTTATCTCTGGGTTTAGGATTCTCTAGGAATTCCCAACTGTGAATACTATACAGATCTTCATGGTGATCTTGGCAATGACAGCAAAGGAATGGGATGGCAGTCAAGAAGCTCCTAGAGTATAGATTCATTTGAGAATTGGGCTTGCCTGTTATCATAGCAATAGGAGTATGAGTGACACAAAATGGAGGTAGACTAGACTAGACCTGTCCAAACACCCCTAGTGATATCTCAGGTTGATTTTATGCTTTAGTCCAACAATATGATTGCAGCAGATATATGCACATTGCTGTTCAAGTAGATGCCAATTTAACTATGACAATGTTGTGTTCAGTGTGAGCTGAAATATTCTCACCCCTCATCCTTTGGGAGCTTGGGTAGACGTGTCTAGCAGTTATTGGTAGCTCATTCAACTACCATGAGTGCCCAAGATTTTATTTGGGGTCTGAGTGCAGAAGCACCTGGGACTGCAGCGCAGGCAGAACAGTTACAAGTGAGAATATAAATTTTAAGTGTAAAGTATAGATTTCTCCTTCAGTGTTGGGTTTGGTTCTGTTTGGATCCTTCCCCCACCCCTTCCCTCCCCTTGCCCCATTTTGGAAATGGAGTTTTTGCTTGGGTTTTTTCCCTCTGGAACAAACAAAATAGAAATGAGGTAGTTCACTGTGTCTTTGTCTCCCAGTTGTGTTTATAAGAATATGATCTGTATTCCTCTATCCCTTCAGATCCCTTTGAGTATCTGAAGGTAATTTCACTAAGACAAGAAGGAAAAACTTAAGAAGTTAAAATAAAATATCAGTAATTAATAAGCAGCTCAAAAAATTTCTTTGTGTGTATTTTGTGTTTGATTTGTGTGACTGATAAATGCTCAGTGGTTTATGATTTCAAGAGAAGATTAAATCTCTGTTTCTGTGTATTCACAAACCTGAAGTGCATTCAATGAAATATAGTTTGTGAGACAGACATGCCCTGAAAATTTTCCTGAAAATTTGAGAAAATTTCTTAGTCTTTTCTTGCATTTTTTCACCTTTGTACAGCAAGACATTTGTTCTCTTATCCTCCTCTCTTATTGCCTTAATAAATGTTCTTCTTCTTGGCAAACGCTGTTTGGCAACAGCTTTTACTGCATGCTCAAATAAAACCCAGTATGGAACAGCATACAAAGAAAATGTAATATCTTGAAGTATGAGTTAAGAACCTTCAAACTGAGTTTGCTGCCTTGCCATTCATGGAAATATGCACAGGGATCCTATTTTAATAGATGGCAGTGTTTGCTTCTCCTTCATACTTGTTTGTACAGTGAATAAAGGATGAACAACTATTTCTAAAGGTGTCTGTCCTACCTGTAGTAGAACGTAAGGTTTTGTAATAATGAGCAGTAAAAATACATATTTCCTTGTTCATTTTCTTTCCAGCTCAAAGTTATGCAGGTCTTCTATTCAAAATAATTTTTGATATTTTCTTGAGAAATAGAACTGTTACAGAATATTTGCCTTTTGCTTGTATGGTATGTAGGCAATAATAATTACAGATTAAACATTTCACTTTTTTTTTTATACTGAGTTTCTCATTACATTGCAGCCAATTATGTATCATTAAACACCATGTCTCTGAATAAAGTGTGAATGATTATTATCATCGTTGTTTTCTTTTAAAAAATTACTTCCATGAATGGTTTTCTTTTTTCTTGTAAAGAAAGCATTGCACTGATCTTCTCTTTTGTAAAAACCTTTAACAGAATAATTTTTTTAATAAAATAAACTTTATCTCAAGCAGACAAACTGAGTTTATTATCATGATTAATTCTCACCAGTCTGAATTAAGAATTCCTTTTGAATTCCATCTCCTTGAATTGCTATTCAGAAACATGACTTAGAGATTTCCCTTTGAAAAAAAGAATCACTCTAGCAGTATTGACAGTGAAGTAAATGGCTTTGTCTGAATTGATGTATGTGGGATACTTGCAGCTTGCGGTGAACATTTTGCCATATCTCATTTCTCTCAAAGGACTGGACCTCAATAGCTGCACATGTGGCTTTCCATGAGACCAGCACAAATTTTACTCAGTGTCAACACAGAAAGTGAATCTTTGTATGAGTGATGATTTCTTCTGTGTTTGAAGGGGTTAAATCAATCCCTTACAACTGAAAGAAATAGGAGACACAATTCAGAGGAACTGAAATCATTATAAACAGAGAGGGAGTTCTATGCAAGGCTAAGCACTTACATAAATGTTTGTCTTATTCCAGCATAATTGGGTCAGTCAAACAAAGCGTGGAGATCATAAAGTCAAAATTTCAAAATCAAAAGTGTTCAGAATTCATTCTGTGAACTCCAGAAGTGCATTAAATCCTTTTGTAATGTCAGGTGGTCTGCTCTTTAGCTAAGAATATGCTTTTAATTAGGGATTACATCATTGTAGTAACTGGGTGAATCACAAGTATTCCAAAATAGAAATCCTTGCAGATTTGTAGAATAATGTTTATTTTCAGGAAGCTTAATGGTATCTGAAAGCAGGGAAATTAATGTAGTTCACTTTACATCTGAGAAAAACTGGAATTGGAGTGCAGAGTAGAACTGACTGGAAAATGGAGAAAAAAAAATACCATTACACTCCCCTCGCAGTCTTCTTTTCTCTTTAATGGATCTTTCTGAAACTTACTCTTCCTTCCTTTCACAGAGGACATAAGATTCTTAAATATTCATAACACTTTTTTTTTTTTGTCAGATGCACAATTGCATTTTTGGTTTTGTAGTAATTGTCTGCTGGTTCAGCTTGTGTGCTCTGACAGTTATTACAACAATCTTTTTATTTTCAGATGTTTTAAATATACTGTTTTGGTGCTTCTTCCATAGCTGTTACCTCATTCTGCTGTATTAATATAGAGAACTTCAGAAATGTAATTAGTAAATTAGCTACTTCTTCCCATCACAATATTATTTTTTTCCACTTGCAGTATGAATGAGTGGAAACTTAATAGTTAATTAAATAGTTTAGTTTACTAAAATAATCTAATTAATCTCAGTATTCATCTCTTTTAATTAATCAGTTAGCATACATAGGAATGGTCCTAATCCACTATGGCCAAGAGTTCCCACCCTATTCTGTGGCAGATTAGCACAAACATATTGTGTATGTATCACATATTTATGTTTGTGTGGGTGTTGTGTTTCCCTATTTGTTTTGTACTTTTGGAATCTGTGGTCTAAGTGCCTGCTGGATCAGGGGCTGTATTTTATGTTTTTACTCTAGATCTTGATGGATTTCCATTCTGCCCTTATATATAGGAAAAGACTTTTTAGGGTTTTTTTGATTTTTTTTTTTCCTGTGCATCACCAAAACTTATTTTACATTTCACTGGTTTCAGCTGACAGCCGAAATAAAGTAGTTGGTGTTTCTATATAATTTGTGTAGATCTGAATTGTTAATTTTTGTCTGGGACGTAAAATGCATGTACTTCATTTGTTTTCTGAGGTACTTTAATGAAGCAGCAACTGAGCAGTGTATATAACTGATCACAGGTTGTTTTGTTTTTGTTTGGTTGGGTTTTTTTTACAAAGCTATTTAATAACTGTTTTGAAGTAGAAGACAAAACATAGAATAATGTTATACTGTTCATTTTAGGTAACAAATTTGAACTCAAAGTGTGAAGGCCAGCATTGGGTAAAATACTCAACTTGTCCCAAATGCTGGGGTTTTAATTCTAATCCCCCTGGAAGTCACATTAGACTGTGTTTCAGTGCAAGCAGCTGTTCCCTGTCAGTGTGTTTGATGCTTCAGCTGAAGCATTTTACCAAGTCATCCAGTGTGCACTGTATGTCTCTGATAAGACTACTTCCTTGTAGGGATGAAATCCAAAAACCAATGTCAGATGGAAATCAAAGTTCTCGAAGTTTGAAGGACTGATGGAGAGAGATTTTAATGAGTGTGAATTTCAATCTTTACCTTCATAAATTTGGCAGAAAGGGCAAGCATGAAATTCCTGGGTGCAGATGGCTTGGAGACATGTTTGAAAATAAGGAACTTAAAAAAGGGTTTAGCTGAAAACCAATAGTAATATTTTGATTGAAAGAAAGAAATACTTTTCCCATATTTTTCTTGGAAACGTAACTCAGATTTTGAGGAAATTAAGTATACGCGTGTACCTTTGTGAATCTGGATGAGAACCTCATTCCAATTACTTCCCAGTAATATGTGTAAAATTTAATTGATTCTATTCAAGCAACAAAAAATAAATAAGAAACCCCACCACCCACAAACTGTCTTACTAAAGACATTGCCAAGTAGAAGACTTGAACAAATGAAATGAGGAAATGTAGCCTTTTTTCTTTTTTTAAATTTAAGCATGACATCATAAAAATATTCTGTAAACCAATTCTGAGGTTGATTTTGTTAATGACCCATTACAGTCATATAGAAATAAACCAATTCTAATTGGTAATACTTCTGCATCCATAACTTTTAATATAAACACATTTTTTTCCTAGTAATTCTATTCTGATTTTTTTTTCTGTTCAACCTAATCCAATTTTTCTTTGCTAAAATTTGTGTGCTTGTGCCATACATTGTATATTGCCATTTAAGGAGCTAATTTTAAACTATGATCTGCAAATCATTCAAGTGAAAATAAAGGTAGTTCCCCTTTCTTCATGTAATAATATCAGAGTGAGTAATAAAAACAAATGAGAGAAATAAATTGGAAGCTTATTAATCACAAGTGGGTTCCATAGCTACTAATTCTGATATTTGCCCCTTTCAAATATTTACTCTGAAATAAAAATGAAATTATGAAGCAAATAGGGCAAAAGAGTTGAAAAATATACTGCAATGAGAAGACCTTTTTCAAGCAGGTTATGTAGTCTACTGAAGTAAGAGTTTGGCCATTTTGATAATCTGGATTTTTTTTTTCCAATAAATATTGCATTGAAAACACATAGCCTTATGCTATTCTTCAGAAGTCTATGATAAAGATGTCCCTTTCTTACATGATAATGGGCAACAGCATGACTGTGCTTTGTGAAGTACAAAGACTTCATGGGTCATGAGAGTTGGAATGAACTCTGGATGACACAGGCATAGTCTTTTCCCAGGTGTGATTTGAGAGAAGAGCCATTTTGTACTTGGCTGCATGAAGCTAAAACTGGCAATGGGGCCTTTCCATCCATGGAAATTCTCCAACCCTGACTAGACTAGACAAAGCCCTGAGCAACCTGGTTGTGCACTGAAGTAAGCTTCTACTTTGAGCAGTTAGACTAGATGATTACCCCAGTTCTCTTTCAACTTAAATTTTTACAGTAGTAAAATGCACCTTATTTTAAAATTTGGCACAATAGCTGGGCTCAGAGTGCATCTTCCTGATGTGATGGCATCATGCCCACACTAATGGACATAGCTAAATATTGTGCTTTAACTCTGACAGTTTAGATCTCTAAAACCTATTGCAATTAAGTACGGCAGCTCCCCACGGGCATCCCAAAACCTTTTACTCTATAGTGACCTAATCAGAGACTTACTTTCTTTTCTTATTCCCCTCTACATTTTTATCTGCTTAAAAAAAAATGCTTCTGATGTCCAAAGATTGTCATTTTGACTGAAGCTTAGCTTCAGCTAATTACATGTGCATGTAGTGCTCAATGTATGTGTAGCAAGCCTTGCTTTGAAAGTTTAAAAAAATAAAAATAAAAAAAAAAGACCACAACCAAAGCCCAGAAGAAATTGTATGCTCTTGATTGTTACTTATTAAAAAAAAATTTTTTTGGGGGAGATGAGCACTTTTAAAGTTTCCAAAGCCTGTGATTGCAAATACTATACCAATTACAAGTGTATCAGCCCCTCTTTCTACAACAAAAAAAATGAGTCTGTCCCACCTTTGCATTTTATGCCTTGTTTTTGATGTCAGAGTTATGAGTTGTCAGTAGCTGGAAGAGACAAAAGATATGTGTAGAAAGGGTTTCAGCAGGTATGAAACACTTCTTAGTGAACACTGACAGAGCCTGACCCTCCACTTTCTACTACCCCTATGCCGCCATCTTTCCTTAGCTGTAAAAAGAGACTTTGCCAGTCCCCCTAAATGAGGAGCCAAATGTGACAGCTCAGCTGATGGTGTTGACATTGGCAGCAGGCTTGATGGACGGCACCAAACCTTGCCGTGGCCTCTCTCCTGCTAATTAGCTGTTCGAAGGAACTCTGTGTGCCACAGGCACAGTCTTATCGGAAAAAGGACATCTTTGCCGTTCACCATGACAGCTGTGATGCAGCTGTATGTGGAGTGAATTGAGCACAGAGGGGGAGGATGGAAGGTGGAGGAGAGGATTTAGAATGAGTGACAGCTCTGGTATCTTGCATTGCAGCCATCCTGAGCTATAATAAACAACTGGAATGAAGAAGAGAGAAGATGGGAATTGAAATTTATAAAATGGGAACAGAGTTTAGGCATGAAATGAGAGCAAGATGGAGAGGAAGCAACAGGACTACCCTGTGAGGGCTCTGTAGGCAACTGGAGTTGTAGGTCATGTGTATGGCTATGGATGTTAATGGGCACATGGTCCGCGAAATCCTGCAACTGAGTAAGCAAAGTAGCAATATGAGCCTGAAAATTTTATTGAGGTGCCATAGATCTGACAGCTTTGGAGACAGGCCGAGGAGTTGAGAAAAAGTGCTTGCCATTTGTTCTGAATGATTGTAGATGGGGAATGAGAGAATTTGAGGGAGTGTTCCTACTGTTTGTCAAAGTAAATACCCTTGCTGATGCAGAAACTCTTAAGTGGTAAAATGTTAGAACTTTCTTATTGAAGTTGGAACATGTTCTCTATAGGTGCTTTGGAAGACATATCTGACTTAGTTAAATGTTAACTACACAGTATACAAGTAAAGGTAGTGGAGTTGAGGATGTAGAAGATTCAGTTGAAATAGTGACATTTTCACCACTGTACTTTTATTAGTTGCCATTAGTTTTTATTTTCCAGTGGTTCGGTCTTTAAGGGACTGAGACCTGATTTTGGACCTTTAGTAATGGTAAACTACGAGATTTAAACTTAACAAGTGTTTTATAATACAACTTGAGAGGCTCAATAGAATGCAAAATTATTTTCAAGGTTAAAGAAAGTCTGCAATTTTTCAAAAAGTTGCTGTAATTAAAAGGCAAAAAAGCAGTTCAGAATAAATAAGTGAAATAAGGATAACAGCAACATTTCTTTCCCCAAAACTTTGTCTAAATACTTTCTTTAATGTCAAGCATTACAAAAGAAAAAGTTATTACAGCATTAATTGATTTTCATCCATGTTTCATAGAAGCAGAAAGATTAAGACAAATATTTTGCTCACAATATATCTGTCCCAGGCAAGGGTAAGGAGTGATAGATTCCTTGGGAAAGCTTGCTTGTAAAAAGCTTCTGGTATAATTTTATAACTGAGCGGGTTAGTTTGTGATAGCATTGAGATTTGGGATGTTCCTGCAAATTAATTTTTTTAAGATTTTCTCTTTTTATTGCTGATTACCTATGGGTTTTATTACATGCAACTTCTCTTTTCTCTACTGACATATAGACAACGTAGCTAACAGTATGCTGCAGTCAGTAGCCAAAAGTGTCCCAAAGCAGATGTTTCTATTGTTATAGCAAAGAAACCACACATATGCTTATACACCTCACCAATGCTTTTTTTTTTTTTTGACATTTAGTACCATGCTTCTTATTACCTCTTATCCTGCACTGAAGAAATAATCTCAGGTTGCCTCCCAAAAATAACAGATATCAAAGATGATTTTCGTGATTTATATATATATATATATATATATATAATTCAGAACAATTAGAAACAATGAACTTATACATAAGAGAATTTGTCAGTCAATCCTTGCTCTACTTTATAGTGGGACTGCTCCTGTGACTTTTATTTGTGTGTATACAATGTATCCTGTACCATATTTACAGAACATACAATGTCTTGTGTGACAGGCTGTTTATCCATCTGGATTTGTGAGGTAATCCCAATTATAATACTGAAAACTTTAGATATTCTTCTTAAATATTTGATATGCTTAGATAACTTGAGGTCTCAGATTTTATACAAGTCTCATGACAAAAATGAAGTCAATTTTTAGTGAAAATGATTTTGCTCAGTTAAAAAAAAAACCTAAAATTAAAATGTTTACATGGTTTGTTCACTATTTCTTACCTTATTGTTATGGGTTTTTTAAATTTTTAAATGATTCAGCATACCATTTGCAAACAAGTGGCTCTTTATATTTTTCCTATCAATAATTTTCAAAATTATACAATATTAGTGGGTTTTAAGTGTTTAGTTCTTGACATCTGTTCTGTGTAACTGATTACTCAGCTTAATATTTTTAATAGTAAATCTTATCTCAATTTCTTTCCATAACTGATTTTAAGTTTTCATTGCACAACTTGAGATTTGGGAACTGCTTTTATATGTTTGTGAGCTTTCGTGGTAGGAAAGCTTTAAAAGTTTGCATGAGCAAGGTTAAAAATGACAAATCATGGAGGTAAAAGGAGAATAACAGTTTCTTTCATTCTGTTTTCAACACCAATATCTATTGTTTCTTTACTGCTGTTGTGACTAAAAGGCAGCAAAACAGTCCTTTAGGTAGTGGCTCTTAGATGTACTTATGAAGAACAAATATATTAGTAAGAAATATGATTTTTATTTAGCATTTTTATGGTAGTGAGTTTTGTTTTAATCTGTTAACTTTTTTTTGGAGATACTATGAAAATCCACAAGCCACCGATGCCTACTGCAGTCATAATTTTTCAGATTTCTTCTCTCTCTGAAATTAAAATACTATCTCTGGGTGCTACAGATACAATCTGTTTGATGGCATGTTTATGTGTTTATGAGTTTTTAAGAGATGAACAGGAAAGAGTTGTTCAGAGAAGCACAGCTTTTCATCTAATATATCAGATATAGTGAGTGTACATTTCAGAATAATATGTATATGTATTTTCAATTTAATTAAGAGATATATATTAGGAGTGTCATTTACAGATACATTAAATTGTGGGCTTTTTTTCTAAATAACATTGCAAATACTAGCAACAGAGGGAATTTTCTCTCTTTTTCTTTTTTTTTTTTTTTTTACAAGAGGGAGGTTTTCATGTTTGGTTTCTCCTCATTTACTTTCCCTTCCTTGCTCTCAGTCTCACTTTTTTCCAAATGTTCTTCTGCCCTATTCCTGTAACACCTGTTGCATGCAATGTTGTGGTCTCTCAGATGCACGCTCACTGCCTCTCACACTTTCTCAGGTGTGCTCTGTCTCTTTCATGTGCTCTTTTGTGTGCTATCGCTCAGTGTCTTGCTGTTTTATCCTTGCATGGTCACTTACTCGCTCTTTCCGTTGCTCACTCTCTCCCTTGCTTTCCTTTTTTTTTCCTTTGCATGATTTCTCTTACTCCCTTTCTCACACTCTTGCACTCATTCTCTTTCTGGCTTCTATGCACCGTATCTCTTTGTCTCTTGTATTCTCTCACTCCTCTCAAACTTACTGTATCTTATTTTGTCTAGAAAACGTTCTTTTTGTTAGCTAGCAAGTGACCATGTATTAGTGATACAAGATAGGTTGATTACCAGGCATAATACTGCTTTATGAACCTTCTTAATTGGATTCACAGGTGAGGGTTTTTTTCTTTTTTTCCCTTTAGGGTGTTCCCTCTCTCTTCCTTCCACCCACCCATCCCTTCAATCACATCATTGCTTGGAGGCAAGAGAGTATGGGAAGAAGGGAGAGAAGCTCATTTAGCAGTCCTGGTAGACATAAGCATCATTGTAGCAATCAATCAACACTCATGCTTTCCCACTGAGACTCCCCTGTGACCTTGAGGAGTGTGATAAATGACTTAGAGGACAGAACAGACAGAAGGTTTATGATAAACCAAAAAATTATGTTCCTCTGCATGATGAAGAAAAATAAAAATGAAGTGAGGGTAGATACGTATTTGATTTGAACAGGGCTCGATAAATTCTGTAAATAACTTTCACTGTACTGCTGTGGTTAGAGGAGTTTACTGTCATGGTGAACATGACTTCTTCAATAAACCCACTGCAGTGTTTACAGTACTTCTTTTGTGCAGTACTGCAATACTTGATGGCTCTGAGCCCTCTACTGTGGCTGAAGGTTGTAGCAGTTATTGATAAAAGATTCCAGAGGAAACATAACTCATCAAATTTATGTTGAGGAAAAATAATCAGCAGAGTGAATCACTTAACCTGGATTGACTTGACTCATTCTGAAATCTGCAGCACGTTAACTCAGTCATGAGAAGGGTATTATTAATCATAAATGTTTGATATGTTAATAAGTGCAGCAACTTACAGTATGGCTGTAGATAAAATTTTGTCAGATTTTTAAAAACTATGTTTACGTACTTTATATATTTTTATTTTTCTGATAGAAAAGTTGAAGTCAGAGATATTTTTATATCTATTATTTATCTTTGGGCATTTTCTTTACTGATTCCTCCCAGTCCATTTTTCTCTAGTTCCATTTGCCCAGTGTTAAGCCCCTAGTGACAGTGATGGCTATTACATATTTCAGCCAGCCAAACCACTGATACTCCTGGTCCTATAATTAGATTCCTCTTCTTTCCAGCTCAATTAAAAAAAACCAAAAAAAAAAACCCCAAGCAACCAAAAGCCAACTAGTCACCATCCTGATGGCATATAGACTGCTTGTTCTCCCTGATTACCATTGCATTCAAATGCCTACAGTCCATAAAACCAAGTTTCTAATCTCATTGTGAGAGTTTAGAAAACTATTTCCATTCCAGTTTTTTTTTTTTTTTGATTCTTCTGGGAAGAAGTGGTCTATTGCAAACTAATTTGGAAACTACATTTTTTTCTAATGACAGACTACACTTTGCAATGCAGAAAAAGGTATTTTGGTTCATTAAGCTCAGTAGCACTGGTAGTAAACGAAAGGCTAATTGAAAGGAGGTGGTGTGTGTTTGGGGAAGCAGGCAGTTGTGTCATCGTCATTCTAATGATACTGAAGTTCGTCAGATTTATTGGTAAAATGCCCAGATCTCCCTTGTAGCAGCCATAATCCAGTATATGTCTGATGTTCTAGAGTGCCAGAATTGTAAATAAAAAAAAAAATTTTTGCCTTGTGGAGAGTTGGAATAACTCTTGAAATGTTGCAGAAATATAATCCACTTTTAAAAGGATTAAGTAACAAGTCCAATAAGGTCCTAGAAAATGACAGGAAAAAACAGTCTGTTGCTGTTTCAAAAGACTTAAGTTTACCTACAAGGAATGTGCTATCAAAGGGCACGTATCAAGAAAAAAAATCACAAAGTTGATTGTTCCTGTTGCTTTTAGTGAGGTTAATAGACCTGTAGAACAGGTTCCTGTGGAACAATTAAAATTTTCAGCACCTCACTGAATGTAATTCTGTTTTGAAAGTGTTAGGTTTTTGTCACTCAACGGATATAGCTGAACTTTTCATTCAGGTATAGTTAAAGTACTGTGTAACTTTGCTGCCAACTGAAACCTGCATTTGCCATAATGAGGGCCTTCAGAATGGTCTGGCAATGGAAAATGACAGAATAGTGGGATTAGTAGACTAGTTGGGGAAAAAAAAGGGGAAAAAATTTAGGTTGACACACACTAAGTATTAATAGGACTTACTAGATGCTCTGCTCTGTTAACAAGTGTATGCTCTGTAACAAGTATAGAAAGAAAGATCATAACTTTCTATTCAGTAGGTGTTTCCTTTGCAAGATATTTTGACTGTCAATACTAGAGAGCAAATAAATGGTTTTCAAGGCCTTCAGCTTTCTCAAGGAAGCTTTTTATGTTTCTTTCTTTTCTTTTCTTTTTTTAAATCCTGGATATCATGTTGAAATGTTGTCCACTTGGAATTAATTTATTTTAGTTATAGTCAATTTAAAAAAAAAAAAAAAAAAAAAAAAAAAAAACAAACAAGAAAAAACCCAAACAACAAACTTTTGAAAGTATCTTCAAGGACAGAGAACCACGAGCATCTGGGTATTTTTATTAGTCTGGGAACACAAGTCATGTAGCTTTGTGTCTCAAAGAGATAAGGAAAATAGAACAGAGACTTGAACCCAGGTCATTAAAGCCCTTAGATAACACTTTAATCACTGTACCTATCCATCCTTTTGTTTAGCCTGTAAAAGAAAGTTTAGCACATTTGAGACTAGAATGCATATCCCTTTATAAAATTTGCCTTTTTATGGCAGAAATATGGATGCATTTGGCTCATTCAATTTGTTGCTGGAAATATAAAATACTAGAGGCCAAATTTTGAGACACCTATATAGTCAGTTTAATAAAAACTCATGATTTTGTAGGGTGAATGCAAGGTAAATTTGGCTTTAAAGCTAAAACAGTAACTCTGGGAAGTGTTAAATATGCTTTAAATGCAAAAATAAATACAGTTTTATTTGACAGGTGATAAAATAAAAGTTCTGAAAGGAGAGCACAGTAAAACCAGAACTTGATAGACTAGTCCTGTTCTTAGTGTTTCTGACCAAAACTGTGTATATAACTTTACAAAGACAAACTTTGCTGTAGGAAGATTTAGTTAATAGGAACATTATGAGTCATAGTGATGTAATTTTTGTTATAATGTGGTATTTTAGGTATAGTGTAATGTGTGCCAGTTATGCATCTGCATAGATTGATAACTGTGGAGAACTTGCTATATGTGGCAAACATAAACCCAGAGCAAAAAAAACCGTTCTCATTTTGTGGTATCAGAAATCAAATCTTTTGTTTTTATTTTTTTCACCCAGTGGAGAGGTCCAATGCCACTGAGTCCTGGCTGGTGTTTTGTAACCTTTAAGTGATTATTAAGCTAAAATCACCATGGCTGGGTAATGAGTGAATAAGGAGAAATGAGGAAAAAGAAGCCAATATATTACACAATCAATGATGACAATTATTCTGAGTAGAATTTCTTAAAATAGGTACTCAGAAGTTATGGAACCATAGCTGGGGCTAAGGGGAGGATGTACCAGAGTCATTGCCAGTAAATTAAAATATAAGGTATTGATTATCCTTTTAGTAACATATTAAAAAAAAACATTATTTTTTCTAACAAAAAAATGTAACCCCATAAGTTTTTGTGATCTGTATGTTCCTGAGCCCATCCTTTAAGAAATAAAAGAAAAAGAAAGCTTCTCAAACTGTAATGAAATGAATTTTATTTTGCAGGCACTGGGCCCATGCCGTTTCATTTCATTACCAGGATACGCTGAGCGGGCTGGAATCAGCAAGAACTACAGGCAATGCAAGCTGATGATAAGCATTTCATCATGGCCCTAAACATATTAAATTTTTAGCAATACATTTTATCAACAGCATCTTCATGGCTGGATAGCATTTCCCACACACACACACACGCACACACACACACACTCCTTTCTTCACCCCACTCTCCCCTCACCCCATTTGCTTTTGCTCTGCAAATGCAACTTGTATTTGACTGTTCTGAAAACAAATTTTTAAAAAATCAATAACTAAAAAAACCCAAAAACAAACAAAACAAAAAAACCCCTACAATTTAGCTAGTCCAGTAATTATCCTTCAAGCTATTGCCTCTGCTTAATGAAAACAGGGAAATAAAGTTACAGCATGAGCAAAGGTAACAATAGATGAACCTCATTAGGTTTTGTGACAGTCTGCGGATTTCCTCCTAAAACTAAAACATATCCCAGGTGAAGATATATTCAATTGAAGACTTCATTGCAAGACCTTTTGCCTTTATAGAATACTGATATAGAAATAGGAGGTATAAGTCTAAAAGAAAAGGTTGTACATTTGATATTTCTAATAATATAGTCAATAAAATGTCACCATTTTCTGATGGCTGCAGCGGTGAAATGGCCAAAAAACAGAAGTTCTTGAGGATCAGGACCAGGAGAAAACTTAATCTACCTCACTACCAGGTTATATCCCAGTAATCAGTGATAGACAAAAAGGGTGCATATAACTGTGAAACAGAGGGAGCAGGCGATTATTTTGATTTAGTCTGGGAAAGGGATGGTCTTTCTGAGCACTACTCTGGGTAACTGTAGTAGTGTCTTTAATGATAGAAAGGTGCATATTTGATCACTCTCAAGGCATAACAAATCTGAGGCTGGTTACAGGCTAATTAGTTTCAAAAATGAAGACTCGAGAGTATCTGAAGGAAATCTTAATTGTATTAATGAATTATTCTCTCACACAGTGCTGTAATATGGTTCATCACTGAAAATGTGGTTTTAAACAAATACATTTTAAATTTTGTCTGATATTAAATACTGATTGAGTGGTCTGCTGGGGAAGAAGATCATACTCAGAAATGTGTTAAATGCTAAAGCCAGCATGTCTAATATCATGATGTAACTCAGACAAACCTGAAAATAGGAAGTATGAAGAATGCTTCAAGATCCTAAAGAAGTTTTTAACAATTGTGAACAGCTTCACCTTTTTCTCCTTTTCATTCTTTATAAGGAAATCTATCCTGCTCCTCTATCTGTTCCTATTCTTACTGTTAAAAATAGAACCTGTTTGCACCTAAAGGAGTAGGGGCTGATAGCAGTGCAAAACAGAAAATTAGTAGGCATACCTTCATTTTGTTTAAAAAAAAACCCACCTGTAGTTTGAGAGAAACTAATTGTTACATTAGGCCTGGAAACATGGCTAAGTCAGGCGTTTCTGGTAGATACCTGTATCCTATTAATGGACTAAAAAGTAAAAAAAACATAGTTAAAGGAAAAATTACAGAAAAGCATTTCTTTGACAACACTTAGATGGAATGCTAATATTTTTCTTTAATTAAATTTTTTATTATTAATTTTTCTTTAGGTTTTGTTATATAGTATAGCATTTTGACTACATTTTATTGGTACAGCTCATCCTTTGCATATTTCAAAGCCTGATGTAGGTGAGATTTCTACAGGTTGCTTTGGAAAGACTTCAGGAAATAGCAGCTGCCATTGCAGTTCTTGGGAGTGAGTAAATTATTCTTGAAAGAAAGTAGGGAGCCTAGGTAGCTTCTAATACAGTTTTCATCACTGTGCTATCTGAGCATTTCATACAAGTAAAGATAACAATAAAGGGTTTTATCCTTCTTCCTTTCCTGCTGGGAAAAATACAGCAGTGGCTCTATGGGGCATTTGGCACAACATATAATAAATGATTAGAGCAGTGTCTATGCACTGAGTTTTATCAGACACTGGCTCAGTCCCTATGTGGTTGCATTATATTTGTTCCTTTGCAGGAAGTCTACCATGTAAAAGTCTATTGTAAATAGCGAAGGAATCATCTGTTCTCTGTATGTCCATGGTGCATACAAGAAGGATTTATCTTAAACTGTGGCATTGAAAACTCAGATTAAAAGGGTTTTTTTTCCTGTGATAGTCATAAAGCACCATCATCTGAAAATAAATTACCTGGAGAGACAGAAGACTTGTCATCACTGAACTTTTATTAAGGACAGAGTCAATAAATATCAGTTAATAAAACCATTGACAGAAGTTCTGTCATGTCCTCGAGTAGAAAATAAGGGGATGACATTCTGCAGTTCTAACCTTTTAATTTCAGAACCCAAAGCAAACAGTGGAAGCACTAGTAGAAGCACTAACAGTGCTTCTTTTGTTAGATATGCAGCTAGAATTTCAGTTATAGGTGTTTGAGTACTTCTTCAAATGATAATCTAACAGACTTCTAACTCTCCCCGAACAGTTTTGGGGTTGGTTGGTTTTTTTTGTTTGGTTAATTTCTTGTTTTGGTTTGTTTTTGGTTTTGGGTGTTTTTTTATGGTTTGGTTAATTTCTTGTTTTGGTTTGTTTGTTTTTTGTTTTGTTTTTTTTTTTGGTTGGTTTGGCTTGATTTGTTTGTTTTGATTTTTTTTTTTTAGTGTTTAATTGTTTTTCTTGTAGTTTTTCTTGTCTGCCTGATAGCCTTTCTTCCAAGCAATAAATTTAAGAGAGCAAATAAATTTCTGAGCAGTATTGCTCAGAAATAATACCTCTCAGAATCCTAACTCACTGACACATTTAAGCTTCATGGCCAAACCACCTCAAAAAAAAAAAAAAGGCAGCAAAATTTAGAAGACTGGTTCTTTCCTAAAAATGTTTTGGATTTTCCTTTCAGCTGTAGCATATTAATGAATAGTAGAACTGTGTCTTTTTCCTACTCTCTCAAGGATCAACGAGGAAAAGCTTCTTCCAGTAGAACCAAATACAAGAAAACCCTATGAAATAGTAGATGAAAGTTTCCGTCAAATAGAAAGTGACTAAATTTAGAGTGGAAGGTCAACATGAAAAATTGTGTAACCATATCTAATAATTTATTGTTATTCTTGTTTCAGAGCCAGATAAGGTCTTTATTCTGTATGTCCTCTGATTTTACTGAAATCCTTTTCAATTAAGATATGGATAAAGACCTGTGTTCACCAGCTTGCATTGAATGCCTGACATATATAAAGCCAGTCTTAGAAATATAGAAAGTGATAATAATTTAAAAAAAATATTTATTTGAATCCATATTTTATATTTTATATTTTTTAGGATAAAATTTTTAAGAAACTTAAAGCAAATATTTAGTTCAAGACTATTAAAAACATAAACTGCATGAGAAAATAGTTTCACATGCTGAGGTGTGAAAACCGTGTTTTTCTTAGGCTAGCATGATCTTTATTATTCATTCAACCTCTTCCTAAACTCTCTTGTTCTTATTTCTTTTTTTTTTGTTCGTTTGTTTGATTGGTTGATTTTGTGTTTTATTTTTTTTAATTAACATATTGGCCTAGGACTCATTTCTCCTTTCTATTATTTCTGTAATTTTCACAAAGGCAAATTAAATCGGTTGCATGACAGCATTACGTGACAGCTCAGTAGTTTCACAATTCCTACAAATATTCCAAGTCTATTGCTGTCATAAATGATGCTCTTCTGTGACTTTCAGAGAGCAAAAGCTTTTTATAGGCAGCTGTGCTAGTTGTCCCATTCTCAGTTCTTTAAGTGAACTCAGTGGAAGAATTCTGTTCCGATATGACAAACTCCCTGAGAAATCATCTTGTGCCCATCATGGATTGCACACCTGATGCTGTAGAATACAAAGCATCTTTTCAATTTCCACATGCCTCTGCTGTGCCTTTAGTCTCAGAACTTGTTTGCTTTTATTTGCAGTGAATGGTCTTCAAACCAAGGCATCTAAATATATCAACAATGGCATATAATGTCATGATTATGTTATGTTTCCTTCTGTTTTCTTACCAGCATATTTTGTTCTGTTACTGACATTGCCATTTTGAAAAGTATACATTTTGAATAAATAACTAGATTTAGATTTTTGAGGACAATTCAATTTCCCCTGTTTGTATTGCTTTGTAGTGATGTAATTTTTCATATGCCATTTTAAAATATTTAAAGCTACCTGGCAAATATAATTGCTAATTTATCCTTATTGCTACTCACCAGTGTCATTTGAAAAGTTTTAAGAGGGTAATATTTAGTGGAACAATTCAACACTAGACAAATTAAGCTATTTTGCCCCTTTCCAGATGCTGTTCTTGTTCACTTCCAATAAAAGTGCTTTGAGTGGTGGAAAAGAAATATGATGTTATGGAAACAAAATACAATGGATGGTGGCAAACCAATTCATAATCTTACAGGCTTTCAACCATCTATATTTTTCCTGAAAATTTGGGAAATGTTGGCTTCTCTCTCTGCAAAAATTATTTCTAGATGAAAATAACTACTTTTAGTTCCTAAGTCCTAAAACAGTTGTCAATCTTCATTCATTTATTAATAATTCTGCTCCCCTTCTTCCCCCCCCTCGCCTTTCATATCCCCCTACCAAAAAACCTGTGGAGATGCAAATTATGGTATATGGCTACAAGCCCCCTGTCAGTATGACTAAGAGATATTTTCAGTTACTGTCTGTCCTTATGAATCCATGTTCTGTAGTTTCTAATACAGAAATGCAGAATAGTGATAGTGTTGTTAGATACTGAGAAATGCCATATAGACATAACAAGAATTTTTCTTGGTTCTGAAACATGACTTAAAATATGCTTATCATCTGTCTGTCATACAGCGGTGACTAAAGATCAGTTGCCTATTCTTATCCTTTCTGAATAATCACCTCTTTTAAAAAGTGCAGTGATAATAACAATATGTAAATGTAATAGTAATAGTTATATGGTAATACAAATGCATGAGTCTTGATATTACCTGCTGCAATCTCCTGAGTTTTTCAACATCCCTACTGATGCAATCTCAATGATACTGAGTAAAAGGGGACAGTAATTTCCAACTGCCATATTCCTAATGTGTGCAGCTTGCCTTATTTGCCATGAGATGCGCGTTCCACCTGACAGTAGTCATAGATTTCAAACACGTTTTCCAGGGTTGTTATTTTCAGTCTGCACATTGGTTGTTTCTTAGAACTTTGCATTTCTCTTCATTGAGTCTCATAAATTATCTGTTGATCCAGTCCTTAGTTTCTTTCCAGGTTTGTCTGGATTGAGTCTCTTCCTTTTGTTAAGTCAAGCACTCACCCAACATTACTGCCATCTTAAAACACATTGAGGGTCCAGTCTGTGTCATCATCCAATGTGTAAATCAAGTTACTAAACAATTTAGAATACTATATCAACTACTGGGATAGTCTGCTTGTTGCCAGCTGTTAGCCAGGTGCCCAGCCTTTGGTTTCATGTCAATACAACTAACACTCCCCCTACCTAGCAGTGCTTTTTTTCTAGCTCGTGTCTCCTCACCTTTATATAAAGAAAGCATTTGATATAATATCTACAGGCTTGCTAAAGTCAAGATAGGTTACATCCATTGTCTTTTGCAGCCAGACATTTCATTGAAGGTATCAGGTTGATCATATCAGATGGTCAAGCATGACTTACTATTGGTAAATCCATTTCACACTCCTGATTACTTTCTTGTCTTCATGAGCTTGAAAAAAAGGATTCCAGGGAGAGATATACTATATTTCTAAAGTTGGGGACCTATCTGAGACTCATAGCATTATTGTCTGCATAATTTTTTCTTGCCTTTTTAAAGATGAATGTAATGATAGCATTTTTATAGCCATCAGGGACCTCATGTGATTGCCATGCAAGTTAAAGTCACATCAGCCAGCCCATACAGCACTCTCAGGTAAATCCTGTCAGATCTTACAGATTTGGATGCAACCAACTTGTGAATATTGTCCATAAGCTTTTGTAAGTTTTTCTTTTGGTGTGAATAATAAATAATTTCTTGTTAATTATGTCATAACTTCTCCTTTTGAATTTGATAGATATTTTTTTTAATATATTGAGGTAAATTGATCTTAGAAATTCACACTAAAACTGTTACCTTGAACAACATTGTGGACAATGTTCTGGATTCAAGGAACTGGCTCTACAGCCCAGCTTTAGGCATAAAAATAATGTAATTTTTTGATACCTTCATGTGTAGGTTCTCTTTCTATTATTCTACTTTTATTTTCTGTTTCTTTCTTCCCCACTTTCTACCATGGCTGTTGTCTGTTGTCACCCTGGAATTTTACCATCAAGACTTTTACCATCTTGTCTATGGTAGGTGTTTGCTTCTCTTTTCTTTTCATGGCCCACCAGTACAGGTATGGCCAGAAACTAGATGAATGCCATCCATACATATTTAATTAAACGCTCACAGACATGAATATCTTCTTAAATTCCCTTAGTTGTTATAGTTCAATAATCCAGTGTGCAAATATCAAACTCAAGGTGCTGATTTTGGATTAGATGCTGCTCACTCTGGGTTCGTGTACTTACTGCTAGCAAAAAAGAATTGATTGATTTGCAAGGTAAGGCATTGAGAATACATGTGTCTGGCATAGGGGCAAATAAGCAGATTGCCAGGATGTCTGAAGAAATTGAACATATTATGAAGAGAAAAAACTGAAAAAAATCATAGGGATGAGAAGGGAGTTCCTATACTGGGGGTATGGGAACGGTTAAAACACAAAAGTACTAGAAGAAATGTACATAATACTGTAAATAAAAAATCACCTTGAAAATCTCACAGTTTTGTCCTTTCTTCACCACCACTCCCACCCCTGATATCCTTTATAGGAACCCTTGACAGTCATGGCAAAGCTTTCATTCTGGCCAACACTGGGATATTTTCAGTGTATTTCAGCATTGCTGGCATCTTTCCTAAAAGTGGCATTTTTATAACAAGACAAAAATAAAAGAGGAAAGAAGTGTCCTATTCACCCATTTCTCTGTGTGAAGGTTTCACATTTGTGGTTTTAATGCAATTAATCAAAGACCAAATGCATTTGTATTCTCTGAACAGTTCAGGAATACTTTCATATTTTCTCAGTGTAGCAGTGTGAAATGGTGCAGGATGCCAATGGTAATAGTTCTGGGAAAGATATTGTTCATGCTAGGACAATTCTTATGGGTTTTGTTTTAGATGATGGATTGCATGTTCTCAGTCATTTGCAAGCCACAGGCTTTACATGTGCTGTCTACATTATCAAATTTCTCCCTCAGTTTGAAAACCACAGCATTTTAATTGAAAGGAATGCTAGCCCCCCCAGCTCTATTAATGTGGCAACGATGTTAGACTCTGAGAAATGGCCTTCGCATTTCAGAAAAATGGACAAATACTGTACAAATGTTTTCACCCTTAGTAACCAATGGAGCTGAAAGGTGAGCTGGCACACATTCAAGTGCAAAATATCAAACAGTGAACCCTGTGCTACAGGACACTTTTAAAATTCACTGACTTGGAAGAGATTGAATATCTGAGGGCTTAGCAATATCTAACAATGGCGTTAGACTCCCTAGAACTGCCATAGAAAAGACTTTCCCCTTTGAGGCTAGTTTCACTGTACAACAGAGATTACTGGATCTGTTTCAGGAAGGGAAGGGATCAGAGCAAGGGAACTGGGCAATTGCACAGCAGAAGCTCTAAGATAAGCTTGGTGCAGCTCATCAAATGGTGGTTAGTTTAGCTCAGATCTCACACAGTAAAACAAACCTCAGTAAGAAGTCAATGCTTTAGGGCCTTGACACTGTGAAATGTCTTAAGATAAACAGTATGTTGAACTTTAAAACAGAATAGGAACCCTGTTTGCATCCATACTGCCTTTTTCAGGGTTGAAAATGTCTTTTTCAGTGGGTTGGAAACTTAGTTTTAGAATGGCAACATATACATAGTTTACATGATGTTTAGGCATAACTACAGACATACAGATTTTTTAGGTAATGAATTTAACTTCATAGGCTGCTGCTAGTGTGCTGGCTCTTCTAATTCCTGTTCCGAGGACCTGTCTTTGACAAGTTGTTTGCACAGATGCTTTTGAAAAAGTCAAACACTTGTTTTAGTTGAGAGGGTGTAAAGAGTTTAAATCTGCACTGTTTCAGTTAAGTAAATTTTCTAGACATAGAAATAATTCCAATAATTGTCAGGCGTGGACCACTGGTATTAAAAATCATTACCTTTTATGCCTGAAGGTTCTTCAATATTTTTTGGTTTTGTTTTTTGTTTTGTAGGATTAGTATTAATTAAATTCAATTAATTTCTTTATAGAGACATATTTTCATTTTATTTTTTGTGATTTTTCTCCCATTAATGTGAAGTTAGAAGTCATCTGGTTAGACCTTAAGAACAAGCAGTTATAGTTTACTATGAGCACTTTGTTTTGGCTTTCCTTCCTTCTTAAAGTGCAATATAGGTACCTTTTATAGGCTCTACTGTGGTAGATGTCTGATGAAGCTTTTCTTTAATGGATCCCAAGGGAATATCTTTGGCAGATGCTCCTGACCAAATCCGCTGGTTCTGTGACTATTTGTTCTTTTAAAGAACTTGTTTTCCTAAGTTTTAAAAAGTCAAGATCGTACTCAATATGCCCCTTGTGTAATGATAGCCTAGCTTCCAATACCATAAATCATCAGATCATTGTTCCAGATAGTGAAAAAGTACTGGTGTTAGCTGACTATATAATAAAGCTAGTTGTAATGGGAATTCATGTTCATCTCATGCTCTTCCCGTTCAGGAGAAGAATACAGAATGAGATACAGCTCCTGTCATATAATATTCTAGTCTTGTCTTTGATCTATCAGCATCAGTTTTGACCACACTACTGCCAAAAAGGCAAGTTGTGCTCTTTTCCCTGCCTCCAGCTGTCTGTTTCTGCCACCTCTCTTGTGTCAGCACTAGTGATTGTTCAACTCTCCTGGGAAAAATAATAATTTGGAGAGGCAGGTCTAGTTTTTAGTCGGTTCAAGGAACTGACATAACTGGTGAGCTATGTGATTTAAGTACTGACATAACAAAGGATGTGCCTAGCAAAAGAGAAGAAAGTGAGGGCTGTCTTTCTGGTGGCAGCACAGTGTGATATTGTGTAAACCTTGATGAAAGTTTACAGAATTAAAAAAAATACTGTAAAAAGGTTTGATTGGAATTTGTGAGTATTTCCTAAACTCTGGAGTTGAGCAAATGGCAACTGCCTAATTCTGCTTGTATATGCACTTGTACCCCACTCTGTTACTTGCATTTTCAGCTTTAGTGGTATCTCAAGAATTCTATCAGAACAAGCAAATTAGATAGTCAGGTTTGGTTTTCTTCATATATATTAATGTATGCTGATCCAATTCTTGATTCATTTGTATGTAGGATTTTGTGAGGGAAAATTAAGATTTTGCTTTTAGTTCTGAATGCACTGAAGCTCAGTTTTTTTCTGGTGAATTCAACAGAAGGAAAAATGCAAATTCTTTCTACTTCTCTTGATGCCTTCGGGTGGTACAGTTTGTTTTCAGAGAAGCCTGGTTGTCATGGGAGACACAGTGGGAAATGTAGTGTTTTGAGCTGAAGACATTCTGTAGCATCTTCTGTTGAACTCTATAATAGTGAGAATATCACTGTACGGACAGAATATTAAATAAATATGTTGCTACTATTTGTGTCAATTGGACCTCTTAAACTCATGTTTTGTTTCATTTGAGTGTTTTTTTTCAGTTACTAGACATTTAAAAAGTAACACTGAAGAGTCCAAGATATGTGTAGTTTGAGTCAAAAAGGACTAGTCTTTAATAAAGATAAAATTAGAAAACAACAAATTAAAAACATGCCCTAAAGCCTCACAGTTGCTTCTATAGGACAGTTCAGCTTTAGCTAATTTCTTTTTACTCATATCATCGCTTTATCTGTTGTTTAATAAGTTATCCTGCATAAATATGAAATAGTGAGAACAGTGATGTGTTTCTAAATAGCTGTCAGGCTGATTTTCAAATAATCAGAAGCTGGGAGAAAGCTTGAGGAATGCTTGCTTATCTCTTGCTTTTTCTAGGACCAGCATGAATCATGAATCATTTGTTGTAAAAAGAACTGCCGTTCTTTTTTTTCTTTTTCCCCCTGAAAGAATGACCATTCCTGTATAATGTATGCACACAGGAAATTACGCATTTGTTTTAGACCTGTGAAGGAATAAATCCATTGTAGATCCAGATAACTGTATGCTCTTGAGTTTGTACTGGAGTCATTTCACAGAAGTTGTCAAGATGGCTGGAGACAATACGCTGAGCCAGACAAGTCCTTGATCTGAACCGTTATTGCTGTACCTCTGAAGTTCACCTGATCCAACAACTTACTATGTGTAACCTGGCACATTCAAACTTTTACTGTCTGTCAGGCAGAAATATTATGAGATGGGCTTGTCTTAGTTATGGCACCTAGTTATGTTGTATACACCTGGACCTGGAAGCTAGACAGTTCTCCCAATTTTTTGCAATTCTGAAAAAGTCTGACTGATATTATTGTAATTAGATCATAGTACTTACTATAGATTTTGTAATTTAGTGCTGAAGTAGTAAATAAGGGATGCCAGCTTGAAAACCACACTAGAAAATTTTGAAAGTGAGAGGGTCTTACTCTTTAGTACTCAATCTTCATAGAGGAATTTAAACTCTCAGGCAACTTACTGTTGAACTTTAGCTCAAATTTTCAAGTAATTTGTTTCAACTACTGAGGTTTTCCTCCAATCTCAAATCAAATTTAGGCTAGGAATTTATTTTTTCCTTCTATTTACCCCAATACAAATAAATAAGTAATATAGGTATTAAAAAGAGAAGGAACTGAGGGGGACCTGCTGTGATGATCCACTCAAATAAAAGCTGTATGAAGAAAAAAAGGTTTTTCATACACTTGGTGATTAGAATTTGTTTGGGGAGTGAAAACAATTATTTGATGGATCCATATAACTAATTTCAAGAACTCTGTGCAATACCACTGCAGTAAATGCTTTTTAGTAAAACATATTACACAAATTTTTTTGCAGTTAGAAAGTTAATTTATAAATTTATCTTTAACTTCTAACATGATTTTCACAGTTTCTTTCTGACTTCATAAAATTCTTTTCTTTTGGCACTAAACTGCCTATTTGTAGTTTAAGTTGAGGTGTTTTTTAAACCATTTTATTTTCCTACATTCACAATTTAGAAGATTCTGTGTAATTAAATATTGGAACTGTATCATAGCACTACCCCCAGTTTATCATCACAAAATCAGACGGAACTAGTTGTCATGGTAAAATGGATTCTAAATTCATTGGTGTGATAATACTTTCTTAAGATAATATTGAATTTTATTAAAATAATTAAAATGCTGAATTTCAGAGTTAAAAGATCCAGATATCTTTCTGTGTTATCAGCTGCTATGTTGCATCAGAGGATTCTCTCACTTTGGGGAATATTAAATTTGCAATAGGACACTGAATGTCAATGTAATATAAAACTTGCATAACTGGTGGGTTTTAAAGTTGTTAATATAATCGACTAATTAAGTGAATTATTTTTTATGTTTTGCAACTAGCTTAGGATTAATGAAGAGTCTTATCTTGGCTTCTTAAACTGAAACTGACTCACTGAAGTATATCATCCTGGTCAGTCCTAGTTCTATATGATTGTTCTAGACAAAGGAAGGGAAAGGAAGATTCATACTTTGTTTCTCTGTATTTTCATGCCAGCTGTCATAGAAAAGAATGATATAATACATCTCTAATTTTTACAATCTAAGCAATTCTTAAATGGTGGGGATCTTGAAGGACATTTTCCTCTTCTCTATATAGAGTATCTGACTACAGAAGTGATGACTTCATGATGACCCTGAATTAAAGAATAAAAATTGTTGCTTATTTTAGCATAGTTAAACATTGTTAAACATCAGATGCTTAAAATATAAAAATGTTAAGTGAAAAAGAAACAACAGTAAAATTAGAACTCAGACTCAGAAGTGAAACAGGTGACTGATCCATCTGTGTAATGGCAAGTCATCTTTATTTTAGAGTCAAAGGAAGGATTCTCTTTAGGACAGCTCACCCCTCTTTTTAATTTTTTTTTTTTCCAAGCAGAACATAAAATTTAAAAGTCAGAAGAGGTGAGTTTTGTTACTTAAAATTCTGGTTTCAGTAAAATTATTATGAAAGTATTGATAACTGGAAACATAATAGAAAATATTTTATACAGCCATGTAACACAAATTTCCTTCAGATAAACTGTGAATATACCTGTGAGTGTTAATTTCCATCAATAACCATA
Organism: Sclerurus mexicanus; assembly: GCA_013396755.1. Taxonomy (NCBI): domain Eukaryota; kingdom Metazoa; phylum Chordata; class Aves; order Passeriformes; family Furnariidae; genus Sclerurus; species Sclerurus mexicanus. Next base: position 485,079 of record VWZF01004328.1, read on the forward strand.
GTTATGATTGTGTGTGCTTTCACAGAAAATCCCAGAAATGACCACAACTATCTGACATTCCTCTAAAAAAAAAACAAACCACAAAAAACAAAACAAAACAAACAAACAAACCCCCAAAACAAAACAAACAAAAAAAAACCAAACAAAACCAGGCCACACTTTATCTTTGCTTGCAGTAATCAAACTGAAAATTTGGACTGAAATATTCCATGAAAGGTGTTGACTATAGACATAGAAACTTTTGAAGAAAACTGAGATAAACCACTTCCACTGTTTTAGGAAAAAATAAAAGAGATTAGAAAAAAATCTGGTTTCCATCTCTGTATAATTTAACCTGACAAAACAGACTTTTCTCTAACCTTGTATGTATCATATCATAGTATTTAAGGGAACTGGGCACCCTGAAGTTAGTGTTAATGATTGGTTAATTGGTTGCTAATGGTTGGATATTCAGCAAAAATAGATAAATTTCATTTTGGGTGTAGATTTGGTGGAGTTTTTTTTCAGTGATGTATGAGAGTTTTTTTTTAATGGTTTCAGGAAGGTGACTAATTTAGTACACCATCCAAATTCTGGTGGACTTCAGACACTTTGGGTGACACCTAAGATGTCTGCTCTGTATATCTATTAATCTACTCTGTTTTCTTTCCAACAGTCCCTGTTCAAATACTGTCAAAATGAGAGTTTGTGCCATTCAAAGGGTTGCCCCTTTGAAAATGAAAAGCATTAACTGCACCACTAGACATCTTTCAAAGATGAAACTCATTTGATGTTGTGGTACCTACAACCCTAACACAGCCAACAGTAAATACAGACTATTGAACATATGCTTTCGTGGCTAGCAGTCAGACTTCTTTAGCAGAGATTCTTTTATGCATACACTCCCTACATACTTTCTAAAGAAAACCTGTGTATGAGAAAATTGCTTAGACATGCATAATCATTTTCAAGAAGCTGTCAAGGAGTTGTATTTATGCTTGATGGTATGTTATTAACATGCTTACAAAAATAATTTAAAGGCAGTAGAGCAGGGCTGTTTATACTATTTGTGGTAATATTACCATTACTAATTACATTATATTGTAATACTTACTGATACAAATCAACTGCTGGCAATAACAGGTTTAGCGTGGGATGGTTTAACAAGTCAAGACTTTAGACCTTTGAGTTCAGTTTGGCATTTTATTGTTGAAAAGTGCTTTTAATCTTCTTGTTTAATGTGCATGGAACATGTTTGCTATGCAAATGAATACAAAGACAGCTTTATTCTATTGACTTCTGTTTTCACTTTAGGTCTGGATTTTGTAGAATTAGAAAAAAAATAAAGATTTATGATTATTATTTGTTTAAAAATGTTATGTCTATGAAGAAACACAAAAAGGAAGGTATTCCTTTTTTTTATTAATATGGAGATAATGGATGACAGTGGGATCAATACATATCAAATATCTTAGGGTATGAATAGCTTTTAACTGATTAGATAAGCAAATGTGTTAATTGTATTACGCAATGGGTGAAACCTCAGCACAACCCCTTCCTCTCTCTCTGATATTAACATCAGTGTAAGAACTGGGATAAAATCTGTGACATTCAGATAGAATGGAAAATAAGATTAGACTTACTAGAAACAAAGTATATGAATAATTGAATAGGAATGTCTGTAACAATGTAGGTTCTTTATGTAAATTTTGACAAACTGTTTTCCTCAGTTTGTGGCAGGGAAAGTAACTAACAGTGGGCTCAGTCAATCATATTCTAGGCATTGTAATCAGGGTAGCTTCTGAAGTTTCTTTCAAGCATTGCTCTGTTTCTTTGATATCCTGGTGGTCTTCATTAGGATTATTCTATCTCTATTCTTTATAAAGAGAAAAATAAACTGATCACATTAATCTCTTGTGATTTATTTCTGACTATTGTCAAAAGTTAATACTTAACTCTTTGAATGGCAATAGTAATTACCTGTACCCCTCCTCCTCAATGAAAGGACTGTTGCTCCCTTCTTCATAACAGAGAATTGATGTGCTACCTGTGCAAATCTTTACCAGAAAGTCTCAATATATATATTTATTCTCAGCATGGATTTGATCTTGTAGAATTCACAGGATTGGAGTCAAAGCATTACATTGAGGGGTGGGTGAGGCAAGAAATGAGTATATGGAACCATAGTGCCAATTTCAAAGTTGAAATTTTGTAATTTTGGTGAAACATAGGTTTTCATGACTAAGAGCCTTCCCACCATACTAGTGTCATCTTCTGAAGTGAAAAGGATTGTCCTGTGCAACATAATGTGTTCTCTGAGAGAAAGAGTGAGTGTGGGATTTTATTGCTCTTAAAGAGAGATTCAATTCCACTTTTTTTTTTTGTTTGTTTGTGTGGGTTGGTGGGGTTTTGTTTGTTTTTTGTTTGTTTGTTTGTTTGCTCAGGGTTTTTTAGCATATTGTCACTTAGCTTTTAGAAATCTCTGGAGAGTACAAAAAGTATGCTCTTTTTTCCCGTTGCATATAGTTTGCTAACTTAATGCTGCTGCTGTTAAACCAGTCTGTCCCCTGAATGTTGCTGTACATTCATACAATTGACCTTTCTGTAGTTTCACCTGAAAAGAGTTTCAGTCATGAGAGGTGATACATAGACCCTTATCATCCACTTTTTTCAAAGTGTATCCTCAGAATAAGTGAAGTGCATTGAACAGCAGTGCAAAGAGCCAGTCACTGTTGGTCAAGTAGTGGTTTGAATCTTTGATCTTTTTGACCTTAAGAGTTGCCAGTAAGTAGTTTACTTGTGTTTTTTAATAGGTAAATCACATCTACTTTGAGCTAAATTGAAACCACCAATTTATTACACGTAGTTGTGATCCACACAAACCTAAATAGTATTTATCTGTTTCTCAAGAATCACACATTATTTTTTGTCTTATTATGACCTTTATTATGTCTTTCTTCCTTTTGCCCTTGAGATAAGGGTGGAAGACTTCACAGATCATAATTTTAGGCAACACTGAAGAAGCAAACAACCACAATAATTCGATATTTGCAGGATGATAATATAATCTTTTATGGCTGAAACCAGTTATAAACTCTCATCATTAACCATCAGTCCAGAGCAGTTTCCGTCATAAAGATTTGCACTATACTAGAACTACAAAGAGGTATTTAATTAATATTGGATGATGTTGTCCTTGTATGTGGATTGCATCTAGATGTCTGTGTTCAAAATAAGAGAAGACTTCTGCTGGAATTATATTCATACTTTACATGTGATAAAGCTTTATATCTATCAAATGGTCTCACATTCAGGAGATCAGCATTAATTAGACATTACATAGACATTAAGTAGAAGAGAGCAAGGAACTGACTGTAGAATATGAAAGGTGAACTTGCTATTATGTTTGCACTGTCTTTGCAGTGTTGGTTCCTCCTTATATCTCATGTTAACCATTACTAGTCAAGTACCAGAGACTGATTTAACAAAGGAATCTGGGACAAAGGTAGGGGATATAGGTTGATGAGGCAATGGTGACTAAGAGATGTGACTCTTAACAGTAAAATTTTTGATAGCATAGAGTATTATGTTGCAAGTACAGATGTGTGTGGGGCAATCAAAACTGAATTTTGCTTTCTTCTGATGGGGTGGAATTTCTGTCGTCTTCAAGACAGTTCTATTGCTAGATTTTCTGTGTTGTGTATTCAATGCTAATATCAGCATAGGTAGATACTAGACTAGGCTTAAAAAAAAGGCGGTGAAAAACATACCTAATTTCTTTGTCTGACAAAATGTTCATTTTTCTTTCTAAAAACATACTTAATTGCTCATACAGGAAAATAATTGCATGGCATGTGAATGTTTTACTTCTAACACTGGCATTATATTCTTACATTACTTTTCATTCTTTTTAAAAAGTTAGTTTGCTCTCTAAGTTTTTACATCCTCTAGAAAGTGACTATACCTATGTGGGTTTTTTGGTTGGTTTTGTTTTTGAAAACCTACAAAATTGCTTATCTCTGTAACTGATGTAGTTGCTGGTTTTACTTCCTACTGGTGTTTTTCTCTTCCATGAGGAGCAACCATCACAGTAGATATTATTTATTTAACGTTTTCCTGTGTGTTTTCAAGTCATGTAAATTACAGCATTTAAAAATAAAGGCAATCTGTAGGCAAAAGAATTCTAAAATAAATTTAAACGTGGCCAGCTGGCAAAGAAGAGAACCCAGGGAGTTGGCAAGGACTTAATCTAGTGCTGCTTCTTCAGTTAAATGTTTACTATGGTGGTATTTTATGTGTGTATTAATGTGTCAAAGTGCAAATCAGTCTATCATCCTTATATCTCCTTTCTGTCATCTGCTGGCTATTTATTTCTTCACCATAATTAAAAGATCAGTAGTTCATTATGCTTGAATTCTTCATAAATTAAGGGAATGTTACAGAATCTTCACAGATATCACAGTATCCTCACAGGAAGGTATAATCCGCTGTAAGAATTCATGCAGAACGGTATCATTACTAGATGGTATGCTGGTGCGGTGCAGCTGCTCGCAGGCTCTCTAAATGAACAATTAAATGCTGTGCTGTCCTGTCAGTTCTCTCATATATATACAGCCTACTGTTGAAGAGAAAAAATGAACAAAGGAAATTATCCTTGCTAAGACCTATTAATGATCAGCCAAAACTGAATCTCATAGTTTTTCTTAGTATACTGTTGTTAGTACTAACTGATTTGACAGATTATGGTGTATTTTACTTTTATTTCTATGCAAGATCCTCCCATACTATTTCAGTGGGAGAAAATTGAGAATTATGGTGGGGTAATGATGCTACTATAGTATAGCCAAACTTACAGTAAATTCTTTTGAATACAGGAATTTCTTGCTAGTTTGTGTTGTGTTAAAGGTTTTTTTTTTAAACTGTATAATTGTCATTTTCCTGAAATGAGTGACCAACAGTCTGCAAAATTAATTTATTGAGGCACACAAGCAATGATTTATTTTTATTCCTCTTAGGCACTGACATGTTAGACATATATTGCAGGTTGTGTGAGCCTCACTTGGAGAAACAGGTGTTGAACCTCAGTCTCTTAACTTCTTATTTGCTGGGAGTGAGAGACATGGCTGTTCAGGGTCCCTTATATCTGCTCTCTTAGTTTCAGGCAGATTTGCCTTATTAGAAAGTTCGTGTACATGCATTTCCCTTGTGTAATTCAGACAGCTTCGCTTCCACAGGCACTGTGCAACAACATCTGTTGGAACGGTTTGAAGAGGACAATTTAAGTATTAGCTGTCCAGATAACCAAGGCTTTTCAGAAAGGGTGTTTTACTTGTGAAATTGAGCTCAACTTGTGAGGATAACAAAGTGCAGCAGGCTTTCTTCCTCAGGAAAAGTTATGATTTCTAGTGTCTGTATTTTTTAATATATGAACCTAACAGAAAAGGAGAGGAAAAAACTAAGAAGCCTGATTAATGGAAGAAACCTAGAAAGAGCTAAGCATGAAGAGTGATTTCAGAGCTCTTAGGCTGGAAAACACATTCCATTAATTTTAGTGGGAGTTTTGACTGCACAAGGACTTTCAAGTTCAAGTGCTTTCTTGTTCATTAAAGGATAGAAGGTAATTAGAAATAAAGCACAGAAAAGATTTTATATAGTATTGCTTTTGTCAGCTGAAAAAATCCATATTATTGTAGGAGTTTTAGGCTAATCTTCTCTCCCTTTCTTGCATAAAATGATGACACAGTAGGTTGTTTTCATTACTCTTAGAGGTCTGTGCTTCTATGTATTCATTTTATTGGGAAAAAGCAATTGGCAAGTTTTTTCCCCTGTTATCTTCCTTGCTGTTGGATTGCAATCTCATCTTTGATGCTGACTTTGTCATTTCCCTCTTCCATCCAAACTGTTTAGCTGAAGATATTCCCATAACATTTTTGTTTGTAAATGTTGAATGATAAATGAAATAAAAAGCTAGTGTGCATTTTGGTTGAAGGATTTTGCCGAAGTCAGCTTATGAAATAGAGGAACAATTGGAAAAAAAAAAAAAAGGCGAAACTGTACTAAGTTTTACAGAAACAAATCTTGAATGTTTTATAATGCCTTACATTATGTTGAGTTTTGAACATCTTTTAGGGAAGAAGCTATTGAATTGAACCCTGCATTTTAAATGTATGGCAGTCATGAGGCATTTCAGGAATCATGAATTTAGGCCATCATCTGATGGGAATATTTTCTACACTGACCTCAGGGACAAAGGGCTCATCTTCTGTTAGAACTTAATTCTTTGTAATACTTAAAAATAAGTTTTGTTTTACTTGTTCCTTACAGCTACTTTGTTTCCTCTCCTCTATATCAAAACCTTTTTTATCTCAGCCTCTAGCTGTAGTTTATTTGTGTGAAGAGTATGGTCCAAGTTTAATTCCAGTTGGAATTGTCACTGGAAAACTCAGAGCAGGGATTGCTTTCTGTGCTGATGGGCACAGGGAAGCTGTAAAAAATGGCTGGGGATCCAGAGAAGCTATTGTGAAGTTGTTGCTTCCCCAGTTCTCTTTGCTGTCCCTACGATACATAGTGATCTTAACCATTCCCAAAAGCAAGGGAAAGTGAGAAAGATGTATTTCACTTCTGATATAGCCATAGACTGCTTTTTGTAGGAAAAAACCCCAAACAATGTATTTCATGGTGCCATGAATTTGTCTTTTCAATCAACAAATTTTTACATGAATGAGATTTTATTCCTTTTCATTCATATATTATTTTGATGGTCTCCCCAAGCTTTCAACTAGCAAAGGGGGTGGAAGAAACATTAGTTATTTGTTGTGATGGAAATTTGTCTTGTGATTCCTTTCCAATTATTTTCAGGAATCTACTTATTATTATTTCTGCAAAGGTGACTTATTTCAGTAAAGGTGACTTTCTAACAAGTAAGGAGGTGTTAGTTAATATGAACTTTGCTTTCAAAAGCTCATCACTTTAAAAAATGAATAAAACTGTGCAATATACATTCTAAAAAGAGAGCTTGGTCCACAGGGGCTCTTTCTTTGCTTTTTTGCCAGTTTAGTTCTATTGCCTTTGGTGAATTGCTCTTCATTTGTACTCATGTAAATGATGAAAACAACTATGTAAAGGAGATACGGGCAGACTTTAAAATTAGGCATTCTCAGTGACTTTGCCTTACTGTTAAACTACCCTTAATAATCTCCATGGGTATATAAGTGCGTTTTCATTCAGAGTGTTAAGAGTAACATTTGTGCTTGTGTAAGAACAAAAAACATTTTTGATTGTGTAAAGCATTTTCAGTTTGGGGTGTTGTGAGTTATGGTTTTTTTTTGTTTGTTTGTTTTTTGTTTTGTGGGGGGGGTTGGTGTTGGTGTTTTTTTTTTCAATTAAAGTTTTAGGTGACAAAGAAGGGACTTGCTGAAGTTAGTTGGAAATGTGACTTCAGATATCAGAGAATACTTTTGGTAGATAAAATACTTAGGATGACTTCTTGCTTTCAAGGGATTTCTTGAAAAAGCTTTCAGAATGGTTATGCAATTCTCCAAGAACACAGGACTTGTGTAAAATATCCAAGGTACCTGTTGGGAGTACTTTGGAACAGACATGTGTTTTCCATTGCAAGTAATAGTACTATTTGATGTGAAGTTTTCTGAGGGTTTTGCTCACTATACAGTGCTAAAGGAGCAGATAAACCATTCTGAACAGAATACTAATGTTCTTTCTGAATATGGCACACAGTGATTGTTTGCAATTTGGGCATATTACTCTACAGAGAATGGATTTGGAATTGTCCGACTTTCCAAAAACATTACTCTTAATGTAATGTTCTCTCTCTGGGAAGCTTTCTTTTTTCTCAAATAAAATAGAACAGTGCAAAGGCCTGGTGCTGGGCTGATACCTGACTTTCTGGCTGTCCTTCCAAATGCATGTGTTGCTCTGGCTTACACAGTTCAGGATTATCATGGTACTATTCTCCTGTCAACTCAGTTCCTCTAGGAGTAATCAGGTTTGAAGGTTTTACAAACTTGGTAACCCACTGAACTTTCCCTCCACAGTTCTCTTGCAGTCACATACACAGAGAGTCTTTATAGCTCTAGTCCTCAGAGACATGATATTTTGGGGTGTCTGAGTATTATACTCAGGAGGGACCCTGAAGTAGTACAGAGTGCTATTTATATTCAGCAGTTAGTAACAGAGCATGAACATCCATTAATGCTCCCTTATTAAACACAGCTTTAATTTCAGTTTTAAAGATCTTCTGGTTTTGCTTTTTAGAGTCTCGAGGTTGATTAATAATATCTTAATAAAAAGCTTAATAGTGCATTAAACGATAAAAAAGAGAAAAATTTCTTCTTATCATGAGAAAACTTGGTAAGTCACTAAACAGAACAATAAAAATCTGTTGCCTGACTGCAGCAAAACATTATACAATCAGCCTTCAGAACTATTTGAGGTAGCATTTTAAATGTTACCACCCATATATTTGGCAACACTAGGGTGTGGCCTCTGAAGTTTGTGAACCCTCATAAAAAGTTATTTAGCTGTCCACAGTAGAAATTTGCTCACATTTTGCTTTCTATATTACCAATATTGGGCCACTGGGGAGGTGGGTTATTTGAAGATATGTAGTAAGAATGACACATCTTTTTTATTTAAATATTATTGCTTTTTAGGCACTGAATTTTGGAGATATGCCGAAGTACTTGTGGGAGATTTGGGTACCTGACAAACCATGGGTGGTAAGATATCAGATCCACTGAAATAAATAAAATAAACATTTAATTTTAACATAGGTATTTTGGGCCTTACTGTCACTGAATTCAATGGGCAAAACTCCTGCAGGGCTCCTAAGAAGTGCGTTACCGCAAATTTATGCAAGTGTGTTTCCATTCTTTTTATTATTGTCACACTGGTGTAAAGTTGAAGTAATGCCTGTAGTGAACTAGAACTGCACAGTAGCATCTGACATGGAGAAGAGAGAATTGCTCAGCTGAAGCTTATAAGACTATTTCTCTTATCTGTACTCAGACAAGCAAGTGGTTAGTTATTGCCTCTCAGAGCAATTAATGGTTCACAGCTGGACCTACTGAATAGTACCTTTCTTCAGGCATCCTCTTGAAAGTCTTCTTTGCACTGGACTCCAACCCCGTAAGCCAAGAAAAATAGCAATCTCCTTTTGAGCACCATATGGACTTATCAGAAAAGGAGTGTGGCAAATGCTATCTGTCCTCCACTATCACAGTCAGTAATCAGAGAACTAGGGTTCAATGCTTTGATTTCTAAAGCCCTGCATTAAGGAGGAGCCATGGTCTAGTCAGATGCATACTTTCTTTGCTGTGCAGAACTCCAGTCCAATCTGTCATTTTCCACACTGGATTTTTATGTGAGGTGAAGGACTGTAGAATCTGTCCACTACCTGTAATTTTAAAGAAAGTCTCTCAAAATTAATACCAGAAAACTTAATGTAGAAGTTCAAACTTCCTACAATTTAAAGGTTGAAAGTCATAAATGCAATTTAAATTTAGTTGCATCTTACAATATATTTAGTTACATTTGTTCAACTATTCAAACTATAAAGTTAAAGAAAAATGTTGTTTCCTTTATGATATAAGCCTTGTTCCCCCAAACGAAGCACTTTTTGGCACTTCTTTTAAGCTACATCGGAAGGAAATTTCCTGGAAACTGACATTTCCAGCATCAGATATTAAATTTAAAACTACATTTTCTAACTGCCTACTGGGTGTTTGACTTTCTAGACTTAATAGTAGTATATTCTAGCATCAATGTAGGCATTTCAGAGATAAGGAGATTGCTTTCATTTTTTTAGTGTAAAATATTCTGAATAAACTTTGTTGAATAAGTTACTATAAAATTGATATAGACTAAAAAAATCTAGGCACCTATCTGCTTCCTTTCTAATGACAGAGAATGTGGTGGTTATAAATGAATTCATTACCACAAGAATGTTGAAGGAAATTTGCAGTGGAATAAGGCATTATATCCAGTTGAGACTTGGTAATTTAAAGTGAACACAGTAATAAGTGAGCCTCACAGTTGGACTAGATGATCATTGTGAGTTCTTTCCAAGTGAAATATTTTATTTTATTCTGTTTCAGCTGCAGGCGCTAGAAATCTATGTGCCTATAGGCATACATAAATTCTTATTACAGTGATAGAGAATGGACTACATTGAGGTGGATTCAGGCAATGGAATACCATATGAGACTAAATGTGCACATACTTTCCTAGGTCAGCTTTGGTATACCTTTTATTTGTGTCAGTATTAGAACAATGTTTTTTTTGAGGGAAACTATATTATTCTATGCATCACATTGTAAAAGCTGGGTTTTAAAGAATTGCATGTGTTAGGGAAATATTTTTCAGGAAGTTGGATGTTAATTAGTAAAAAGTAAGTTCTAAAGTAACTAAACAGGAAGAAAGTGATAAGCTTTTAAGCTAATTTGTGGAATATTCTATGGATGTGTTTAAGCTTTTCCTTAAGAATTGTTGCTCTTTGTCAGACAATTTTTTTTTTTCAGCTGGATTCATTACTCTAAAGAGATTTAAACAAAAGGATGAAGTATATCCTGTTCTTCGTCTAGGTTTTAAAAAATTGAAAAATATATTCTATTTGCCACCTGATAGTAGGCATGGAAAAGCTTTTTTTTATAGTTGACAACAGTAGACTGGCTAATCAGTTTAATTAAAGTTGGGGGTTTTTTGAGCCTGTGAATGTCAGTCTTTGAAAAAATCTTCCATCCTCTTACTTATGGAAAGCATTTTAGATATTTTAATTTATTTTTATCATTTTGATATTGATAGATGTTCACAATCTGAGAAATGACATTCATGATCTGCAGAGTGAATGAGGACTGCACATTTTACAATGCATTATTGAGTATGAACAAAGTTGTATTCTTGCTTTTTTTAAAGACAGCTGAATTACCTGTGAGTACTTTGCACATATAAATAGCAATTACACAGCCTCTTTCAAAAGGATTCTTGGCAAAGCAAATCTCCATTAACATTGCATGTAATAGAATCAAAAAAACTCTCTTAAAAGAAGTTTCAGACCTAAAGAATTTCCTATTTCTTGAAGTTCAATTTTAGTCATTGCCTTTAATGTTGGTGGTATCTGGACCTGAATATTAGATGCTGATGCTCTTAGTTAGGTGTCTCATGTACCTGATAAGCAACAACACAGACAGTGTGATTTTGTAGGGGAACTAGGTTGGGATAGGATGGATTCAGGAGTGGAAACACAGCACTTGGTGATGAATAGTCTAAAACATATTTAGCATGTGGGAGAGATGAGAGAGCGTGGGTAGCAATTTGTCTTTTAAGAAGCCTATTTTACAACACACACACGTGCATGCACACACACACACAGACACCAGTTAAAGCTACATTTTCTTCAGCCCAATTCAGATCAGCGTGCAGGCAGGGGTACAGGACACACAAGTCAAGTGTACATCCTGTCTGGGTCCTTGTTGTCAGCCAGACTCATGTGCTTGTGGTTCAGGCTCAGCCTTCTATGGGATGCTGCATGTCCATGGATGTGTCCACTCATGAGGAGTTATTGTCTTACCTCTATGGATTTATAAATCATACTGTTGGCATAAGCCATGTGGCCTCACTAGTCACATAGCCTCAGGCCAATCTCCCTGATGTCATCATAAGGCCAACTAGCTATTGTCACTGAGGTTTCATCATAAGGCCAACTAGCTATTGTCACTGAGGTTTCTATCCCACTGGTTTCTATTCCAACCCAAATGTGTTACAGAGGTGTGAAGTCAGCAACAATTATAGGATAGAGTTTAACTAGTCAGGCTTTTTTTGACATCTCATACTAGGTTAATTTTGTTACTTGCAGATATAGTCATGATTCCATTTTCTGAGCAGTGCTTTTGGGTAGACTCTTAGCTTGTGACATGTGATCAAAATGATCCCTTCTAGAAGTATAACGGTACTTGGGCATTGACAACATTCGCGTCTGTTCCTTGGGGGTGGAGATACCACCTCCCACCCCAACACATTAACACACAAATCTGTGAGTATACATGTATAGGAGGAAGAAAAATAAAATGGAATGGAATAATCAAAAGCAGAGGGAAGATTTGTGGAGGATATAAGCACGAATGTTGTGCTGAGCTTGACCTAAAGAAACAGAATCTTTCTTTGAGAAAGGAAGGAGATGCAGAGCTGTAGGAAATGGGCTAAGGTTAAAGGAAGGAATCCAAGACTATTCAAATATCTCATTTGACTATGTTCCACATAAATTACTTACAAACAGTAGATTGTGGAGGAATATTTTTTTTCCCTTTAAAAAGGATAAAAAAAAGGGAAAAAAATGGACTTTATCTCTGCTCTTCAAACTAGATGACAATAAGTACTTGAGTCAGGTTTCTGAGAAGTGGAATGTCCTGCACATGTTAATTTTTGGAGTCTGCATATACAGATATTGTTATTAACCCTGGCAGAAGCTTTCACAGTTTTCATTTTGTTCAGATCTAATCTCTTTGTGCCTATTAGGTAGTAAAAGAAGTATCCTAACTTGGATATAATTCAGGAATGTTGGACAAATACTGATCTACTTTGTAATTAGATTTTATTATGTCTTTATTTTCAAAAGTAAGCTTCTTTGCAGTTTAGAATTATCATTAAAATTACTTGTGAAATAGCTCTTTCAAATGAATCTAAATAGATAATGGTCAATGATGTACTGCTCCTCTGTCTCAAATGTGGTTAAAGTGAACCTGTGCAACCTCAGGTTTATATAAAAATAAATGTTTATATATATATCTTCACTTCTCTCTCTAATTAGTAACATCCAATGTATGGTTCTCATTTTTGATTCATCCCCTTGGTGCCTGAACTTCCCCTTAGGGATTTCAGCTGTTTTCCTCTCCTGCTGTAATTGAAATCAAACTTGTTGCAGTCTGTAATTGATAGTGAATCTAACCATCTAATGTTTTATATGAGACAGATGCACAGTAGAAGCACATGAAGTGGCATATGGAAAAGCAAGTGCCCTACTGGGGCAAAGATAGGGCCATTCCTGTTTTGTTAAACAATATTCTGATACTTTGATCAACTAATTCACCTACATTTTAGAAAGTTAAGATAAATTTGTAGAAAATTTGGAGTATATGCAATGTATTAATTGAAATGGTTAGGCTTTATTTTCTGTCCTCATAAGGAACTGTACTTCCAGACTGCTCTTACATATTTACTTTGCTCTTTTCTCTTGAGATGTAAAGAAAAGTATTCTAGTTTTTGTGTCAGTGTTATTATGACAGGTCTAGTGGTTCATAAGGGAATGTAAATCTAGATGTTCCCTCTCACCCTTGTTTTGGCATATAGTGCAAATCATAATCTTGTATAAAGAGTGCATCTTTTTGTCTCTGGGTGAAGATATTTGCTAAGAATCTGTCATTGAAGGTAGAATGCTGCTGTCTGTCAGTACTTCAATATATTCTTGTTTTTCTTTCTCTTTTTAGTCGTATAATGCTTGCATTCCTAGTGAATAAAATAATAGGATATTTCTAAGTATTATCCTATACCTTCCCTCCTCATGTTCTCTCTCTCTCTCTCTCTCTCTTTCGTGTCTATAAGGGAAAAGAGAACCAGTCATGAATTTTTATATTTAAGTAATAATATTTTAAGAAGTGGGCTTTTGGTTGTCGGGTTTTTTTCTCCCCTGTCTGCTGAGGATCTACTCTAGTTTCTACACTATAAGGGTTATAGAGTTTAAATAGCATTCTTCTACCTCTAGCTTCTCTTTGTGACTCAACACACAGTAATTAAATATAGAACTAAAGAGAAGTTGTAGGTTAATAATAACTTTGTTGGCTGCTGGATTTCTTGAGATATTTTGAGGCATATTTTCTTAGCAGAAATAATGTAATAGTCCCCGATGTGGATTTTCTCATATCTAGTTTTGAAAGGAGCCTCACATGTTCCTTCCAGTGCTACTGATAACAAGGTGTTATCAGCACATCTGAGTCAGGCAGACTAAGACTTTGAGCAATTGCATCTGTAACTAAGACAGAAGACCTAGCTGAAGTGAAAGAATCACACTTTTTCTGTACTGTTTCTGGCTCTAAATATGGTTGCCCTGTGTAAAGTTCAGCAGGATTTCTCCTGGGGTAGCAAAGTTCTTTTAGGTATATCTAAATATTAGCTTTCTGGTGAATAGTTATAAAGAGATTTGGAGGAAAGCTAGTTATTCTGTAACTCCTCAGATAATACCTGGTTTCTCAGGGACCTGAGAAAAAATAGAGAAGGAATTAACTTCTTTATTCACAATCACAGTGGAGATTATTCTCATTAAATATTTATCCATCATGGAGGCGGAAGAGAGTTGAGTAATCAAACAGTTGGTGTTAATTTAAATGTCAAACCACAATTAGAAAAAACATCCTTGCAATCAAATTTTATTGTGGTTTCCCAATCTGTGCTCTGAAAATATCCCTCACTCAAGGATTTCCACTGTGAAGGAAGAGAGGAGAGTACAATATGGGTTTGACTCAAATTTTCTGAACTCTTTCTTCTTTCTGAAAATTCCATGAACTTTCTGTGACTCAGTAATCCCTTCATAAGGTTAACTTGAGGGTGTCAATTATTTCTTACAAATAGATTTTCTCTTAACTTGATCATCCCCTGTAAGAAATATCTGAAGCCACTAGCAGCACTTTCTTTGTGACCTTAATGAAACCAATACAAGTGATGGCAAAGGGAGAAGTTGGTACATTTTTTTAAGTGGTCATGGCTGTTGTTGTTGCTTTTTGACATCTCTGGTTCCTTTGAGTTTGTGACGATGAAGCTTATATACAAAGTAGTGCAGTTTTTTTAATGCTATCGCAACATCAACTCATACTATCTTTGCCAGATTATTTGTCTGATGCTATTTCTAGTAGTAGCATCACAACACTTTGAGTAGTGTAATACAGTTCTAATATAAAAATGTGTTTTGAATATTACCAAAGTTTGCCACAGACTTGCTGGACAGCCTATTGTACTGTTTGATAATAATTGGAAAATTTTTTTCTTCCTACCAAATTAGAATTTTCTTTGTTGCAACTTGTATCTGTTGCTTCTCATCCTGTCACTGTGCAAGAAGAGTCTGGCTTGATATTCTCCAGGCCCTTCTGTTAAGTGGCTAAAATTGCAATAACTTTCAGATCCTGAGGGTGAGCATGTGCAGCTCTCAGAGGTCATCTTTATATTCTCTGGTCTCCTGACCAGCTTGGTGACCCTTTGCTGGGCTTATTCCAGTGGTTTTCCTGTACTGGAGAGCTCCAAACTGGAAACATCATTCCACATACAGTCTCATATGTAGAATAATAGAATCACTTAGGTTGAAAAAGACCTTTGGGATTATTGAGTCCAACTGTTAACGCTGTCAAATTAAGCAGTGTCCAAAGTGCCATGTCCTAAGCACCACATCTACACGTCTTTTAAATACCTCCAGGGATGGTGACTCCTTCACTTCCCTGGACAGCCTGTTCCAGTGCTTGACCACCCGTCTGGTGATGAAGTTTTTACTAATACCCAATCTAAATCTCCACTAGAGCAACCACTTCCTCTTGTCCTACATTTTGTTGCTTCGGAAAAAACACTGACACACTGAATAAAAAGGAATGATTGACTACTAGAGCTTTCTGGATACATTTTTTCTGTAGCAGTTTGTTTAGGGACACTTGTGTAACTCACACTGAAATGGTTGTGCTCCAGGAACAACAAGGTCTCTTGCTGTAGGACTGCTTTCCAGCCTGCATTGCTCCATGGAGTTATTCTATCCTGCGATAAGACTCTGCCATTGCTGCACTTGAGGTACCTGTTGCCAATTTATCCAGCTTGTCAAGCTCCCTTTAAATAGGAACCCAGACTTTCAGCATGCAGAATTTGTGTCATCTGCAAAGTTGCAAAGGCTCCCTTCTGCCTCATGATCCAGTTTATTAATGAAACCATCAGCTGAAAAGACATTATTGGCTGCATTATCTACTCCTATAAACAAGCTGCCTTTTGGAACAATTTGAACCTGACAGTCCAAGCAATTTTTCCGGTCACCTGGTAGTCTACCCATCCAAACTGTATTTTCATCAATTTGTTAGTATGGGGGAAAAAAAAAAAAAAAAGAAAAAAGTCACACAGATAAGATCAAGGTGCCCCATTTTCACCAGGGCAACCATCTTATCACAGAAGACATTCAGTCTGGTCAAGCATGTTTTGGCCCTTCTACTGTATGTGCCTGGATGTGGCTTCCAGAAGGATTTTTTTTGAGTAGTGAAACTAGACTGACTGACCTGCAGTTCCCCCAGTGATCCTCTTCCCTTTTTTTTTCCAAAGTGAACAACTTCTCCAGTCATCAGAAAACCTACCCCAGTGACCCAGATGTTTGTAAGACCATAAACAGTGGCTTTCTACCTCAATCTTCTACTAGGAACAATTCTTGAGCCCAGACCCTGGCTCAGAGGACGTGGAAGGCTTGACACAGTCATTACCAGTAGAAACTGAAGAAAAGAAGGCATCTAGTACCTCAGCTTTTTCTATGTACTTTGTCACCAGATTCCTTACAGTTTGAATGATGGTCTCACATTTTTTTCTCTCTTGCTTTTTCTGATAGCATAACTTTCTTTTTACTCTTCATAGTGCTCAAGACTGTATTGACTTCTGTAATTCAGCTGAGAAGAGTCAGGATTTCCTTGTTATCCACACTGACCTTATGCTGTGCGTGTTTGATTTCACAGGCATCACACTGGACTTTTCTTGTGCTTTGAAGAAGTTGTCACTGATGATCACAGCTCTCCAGAGTGTCTTTACCCTCCAGGGCAGTCCCATTAGCCCCCAAGAAGCAGATCTCTGAACAAGTTTAAATATACTTTTCTAAAGTCTAGGTTTGCAAATTTTTTTTATTTTTATTTTTTCCAGTAGGTCTAACTATGTGTCTTCTGGTCAGTTTGTCAGCCACCTGTACCACATGTATCAAAAAAACCCCAGTTCTTGATTTTGCTCTTTCAGAAAATGCTGGGGTTTTTTGTGTCTCCTTTGAGAACTATCCACGTGATTGTGAGGCTTACCCCAGTTTTCTGAAGGAGGTTTCATTTCTTCATCTTGATTAATCATTCTTTATCAGACACTCATCACTGTTCCCACCCTGATCTTGATCCATCATCTCTGGGCTGGTTGATCATCTGCTCCAGTGCAAATCTCCATGAATTCAAACTGCCCTTGTTCGTAGAGTGCAACCTCTCCTCCTCAGTTGTCCTGTGGAGCCTGCATGAGCTCCCTATGATTTGTTTTCAACTCCACATATGTTTGTGTAGAGGCTCTTGAGTTGAGCCCCTGAGCTGCACTGTATTCACAGAACACGATCCTTGCATGTTACGTTTGCGCCTGACACTTTTTTGCTTTCTCATATCCCTCCTCTAAGTCTCAGATCATTTGTCTACCATCTCCAGATGTTTAAAACACTTTTCACTAGATTAGCAAGCTTCTCTGCAAGGCTGAGTCTTGCCCCACTTTATTAAATATATTATGGCATAGAAATATTTTGATATATAGGCTTAATATGTGCATACAAAATATCTGTGCATATATTTAGTGTCTACATGTGCTTGAATACTGTGTGCAAGTTCATGAAGAGAGCAGACAATTTGTCTATATTGTTCTGCATTTGTGCACAGCAGGAGAAAGAGGAGAATGTAAGAAACTTCCTAAAGTACTGAATAATTGGGTTTTTTGACTTGTCATATTGCCTTCAGCTTTTTATCTCCCACATGCTTTACTGGCACTCATCTTTCAGTCTGATTTTTCAAATGGTACAATGTGTTTTTGTTTTTTTGAACATCACTGAAATGAGAAACAGAAAACAGTCATACATAAGCCTGGCATATTTGATGTTGATGATTTATCCTTCTTTGTAAAGAAGGTATTGAAATGTTTTGGAAAGTCAGATCCTGTATACGGATGGAAAACACAGAAGTTAGAGATATTATATTCATGTTCTTTTCTTCTAGAACTATAATCAGATATGAAATAAATTTTAAAAACCATCAGCATGTAGTATTCTAAACACATTTGAAATGTAGTTCTGAATTGTGCTATCAAAAAAGACATTTTTGCATACTCACACAGATTTATTTTCTTTAAAAGCTGTTTTTCTGGGGGAAAAGGAAAAGATAATTTTCATGTATTTGAATATTTTAAGGAAGATATATCTATTATTTCATGTAACTAGATGAAAATCTTTTCTGGAAAGGAAGTGCTACAAAGGTTCTCTAAGTGGGGGGTCTTAATACTATATTTATATGGGAAGTCTCTCGGACATTTCTGTTTTTATATCACTGTTTTGTTTTCTTAAACCGCTGCTTATCATTGTAAGTGGGAGAAACAAGGAAGTATTAATGAGAACAGTTCTTCATACATTTTCTTCACCCATCCTATGTCTAGTAGAATAAATTTGCTTTCCATGCTGAAGGAAGTGGTTTCAGTTGTATTTTTCCTTGGAGAAGAGAATTAAAAAGAACACTATGTTTCATAATTCAAAGCTTTTATGATCTAGTGTTAAATGCAAAGGTGAAGTAGGATAAAAATAGACTAAGTGTGATTCATGATAATATCAATTTTAATCTTTTGTGTATGGGAGGTGCATTTCCTTTGATTGAAGATTATGTGTCACAAAAATAGTATTTTTTTTCTCTCGATGTTTACTTGAGATAATGTATCTTAAATATCCTGTCTCAAATGCTTCTAAATATTCTCTGTATTAGAAAACATGCAGGGTGCTTTATAGCATCTTTAATGTTAGCAAACACTGTGTTTAGATAATAGATTCTTCCTTAGTACTTCACTGCTTGAAAGTGGAGCTTAAATATCTATGTTGTGGATACTTAACTTTGGGTGTCTGAGCCTAGAGCTGCAACACAACCCTCAAGTTCATCCTGTTTTTGTTTTATTCAGGCTTTTTTTTTTTTAATGTGGTTTGGGGGTTTTTTTGTTGGTTTTTTTTCCAAATCATATCCAGAGAATTTGTTAAAAGAGTTTGGGAAAACTCTGCTTACAGAGGTTGAAGTGGTGTATGGATGCCTGTATTTTTTGTCCATCTTTTTTGTGCCATGTGACATCATCAGATTATGTCCTCAGCAAGATCTGTTAAAAAAAAAAAAAAACAAAACCCACACGAGTGTCACTGAGGGCAGAATTTGATAAGGTTTCAAATGCAGAAATTGAATAGGGATATGAAATGTCAGTATAGACTAGCAAGAGTGTCTTCTGGGGATAAACAGGAGTGATACATAAAATGTAATTGAGCACCATCTTTGTCAATGACTGAAGAACTGTAGATTAAGATACTTTCATCCTCATTAAAGTCAGCAGACATTTACCATTGACCTTCATAATGCTTCTGGATTTTGCCACTCTGGGTAACTGATCTGGAATTTGGCCAAGTATGTGCCAGTGATTCCTCTTATCAGTAGATGTGTAGTTCATTAGAGGTAAAAACTTTGTTACTATTCCCTTTGTCAGGGTGAGATACAGACATTACTTAAGACCTCTGAAAAGTTTTCCTCATTTGTAATGATTCATCTGATCTGAGCAGACTAGGATAAAATATTTGTAGTGGACTGGGGAGTATAGAAAATATGAATAAGAAAGAGGTTTCCTTTTTTTTTTTTTTTTTGCATGCAAAATGTACCAGATTAATTGTTTCTGATTTAGGATTAGTGAGGCTTCATGGATAGGGATAAAGTGGATAAGCAATCACTGATCTTTGTAGGAAAGAATTGGAAAGTATTTTATTCTGAAATGTTTCAACAGTATTGAGTCTTTGAAATCAATTTTCTGGGTTTAACACAGTGCTGTTTCAAGCTGTCATATTTCTTATATATTGCAGCACTGTAAACCCTCACATCCTGGACCTACCTTTAGAAGATTGGGTATAGACGCTTGGGTACGTGAATGTAGCAATCAGGAAATAGCACAATGAAGTGGCTGTTACTGGATGTTCTTCAGCATTAAAATGTACTGCAGATCACAGGGATTTATTACAAGAGTGGGTTGTTGATTTTGGTTTAGAGTGAGTTTTTTATTATTTTTATTTTGTGTGTATTTTTTGTTTTTCTTTGTTTTCTTCTTCAGGTGATCTTCACTCTGCTTTTGTTTTCATTATACCGTTCCATTGTCAGAAACAGTACATCCATTAATACCTACCTAGCTAAATACTTCCTTAACAATGAGTAAAAGAAATCATTATATTTTGCTTCAAACTCTCTCTTTTTCTCCTCTTCCCGAACCCCAATCTGACCTCTACCAACTTCTGTTAGGTTCAGAATCAGAAGCTTTACAAAGATGAAAGCTGCCAAGTGTATTGGCTAGCAATTCATTTGTACACTTTTCAACTGATAGAAATGTCTCTCAGCCTCAGTTTTTAATTTGGTGCTTTAGATGAAATCCTGTTTGGGGAAATCAATGAGAAGTTAACCAAAGTCTAGGCAGCTGCAGTGGTTAGAAGTTGACAGCTTTGGTTGCATGCCAAACTGACGTTTAGATTTAGTTTTTCTGTTTTGCTTATTCCTCATTCTTCAACCTTTTGCCGTATCACAGAACATTGTTCTACTAAGCTTTGATACTGGAAGGGGAGAATTAGTATGCTTAACAGAGCATTGTTTGTTACTTTATACTGTAATTTTGCAAAGACAGAAATATCAAATAAAAAAAAATATACAGCAAAAATAGATATTTAACAATTTCTGACAAGCTTTGAGCTGCTATGCCTGTTCCTCTGATGCCCTTCACTGCTGCTGATTTAAAGCAGGCTATTGATTAAATCATATTATTGGTGGAAAGTAAAAGGCCAAAAATGAATTTATACAACACAAAAGGATACATACAAAAATGTATTATTCATACTCACTGCATACAAAATTAATGTGCATCAATTCATGTTTTCCACAACATTTCTTTACCTTTTTTGTGTTTTAAAATATTTAAAATATTTTTGTTGAATTAATATGGCAGTTAAGCGGAATGCTAGCAATGAAATTAAGACAGATAAAGTAACAGAATAAAAATTTCCCCCTCCCGTTGTAGTAGTGGATTTAAAAAAATAAATATACATACAAGTATATAATATATGTAGACATATAAAACAAAAAAACTCTTGAGGAATACATTTATTGGAGGTGGCTCCTGTGCTGCTGCAGTGCCAGATGTAGGCTGAGTTCTGGGTGGGAGCCCGAGACAGAAGACTGTGAACTGCTGAACCTTTGCATAACAAAGGGCTCCGGGACCTGTAGTCACCTGATAGTATTACAGTGACGGAAGGGAAAGGCTAGAGGGACAGCAATTAGACACCGTGATGCAGAGACAAGGTGGGAGTGATGGGTGCCTGCTTGTAACAGAGGCCCTCTGCAACTTGCAGAAAGTGCCCTGGCAAATGCACTGCAAAATACTCATTGCAGTCATGGATTAGGAAATGAGAAAAACAAACAGCTTTTGATAATGCTGTTCCATTGCAGGTACAGCTAACATTGAAGGCTCTTTTGGGGAACCTCTTATGTCATGCTTTTATTTTATTCTAGCTGGCTGAATCTGTCCTGCTGGACAGAAGATAGGTCTGAAAGAATAGTAGGTGTTTGATCTTACACTGATTAAAGTCAATACAAAGTTAGTTTTGAGTTTAGTGGCATCAGTTCTGTCTATAGAGAGAAACCATTTAAGCCCTTCCAACATTTAGAATATTTTCAATATGAAATGAGAGCTCAGAAACTGAAAGCTGACTCCTTTTTACCTAAACTTCCTTTTTTTGCCAAAGATTGCTTTGACATGCTATTCTTCACTGTAAGCTTGGAGTTTAATAGAAAGTCAGGAGCAATAAATTAGATCACCTTTCTGTATCTCTTACTGTATTTTAAATACTACCTCAATATTAATTCCAGAACATAAGGCCATAGTATTGTTTTCAAATGATGACTTATAAATTGCTAGTGACACACTGTTTTAAAAAAGTATGCCGAGGCTAACTAAGGAAACCTTAAGAGGTTACTTAATTATATTAATATTGAAATTATTGATCATTAGTTGTGATTGCAGTGGCCATGTCTTTTCCACATTGTTGTCTGAGAAGCTGACAACTGAAAATAAGTACAGTGTCAGGGAAAAGTGTTTCAGTTTTGGAGTTGGAGTTTGTGTTTTTTTGGTTTGGTGGGGGTTTTTGTTTGTTTTCATGAGCATTAGAAATCTTAAATTGACCCATGTGATTTCTTCCATAAATTTTCTTTGGTGTGTCTTCTTTAGCTAGCTGGGGTAATTTCTTTTTTTCTTTTTCTTTTTTTTTTCCTAATCACCTTGTTACCTTCAATTTTTTTACTCTCTTATGATAATAGAATTCATGTAAGCAGAAAACCATTTATATTTATAAAAATAGTGTGTATTTGGAATGAGAATTTGTCTTTTGTCTAAGGTTGGAAGTACACTTAAAAATAGAAACAGTGAGAGAGCAAATTCCCAGACACAGACTGGTGTTGAAACAGGTTAGCATCTAAGCTGTAGAAGGCAATTCAAAGGCAAAACAAAACAAATTAGTTTATAGCTTTGATGCTGGAGAGTCTTTAAGTGTCTAAGTTTTTTCAGGTAAAGTTTATAGTCTGTCAATGTAGATACATGGGTGCAACACTCAAATTGTCTGAACTAGGCATTTTGTTGTCAAAACTGTGAAGTCCAAATATGCTTAGGCACAAAGGGAATGATCGCCGTGAGAAGATATGTCATCCAGTGGGTGGATTTTAGGAATTAGTAACGTGCTGATTGTGCTGAGTACAGGGTGAAGTACCAGCCATCATCGTCTTAGTTGCTTGGAGATGGACAGATGAAGAGCCAGCCTGCAATACAGGGCTCTGACAGAGGGCTCCGTTGAGACAGAGCAGAGGTTTGTCTAGGGAGGAGCATGACCATAGTGTGCATCCTTTTACTTTGCATGTGAAGAATTAACACTTTGAACATACTGTATTTATTAAGTGAAATAGTACTGAGAAATTATTCTGACATTACAGACACTTAGCGGCTTTCCTTGAAATTAGTGTAGTGTAGGGAACACAAGATTTGGGATATAGGAAAAGAGAGATCTCAAACATGGGGAATCATGTCTTAATGGCATATTTTAGATCATTCTATATGTGCACATTTTTCATTTTCTGAGTTCAATTCTGATACTGTTATTTGCCCAAAGATGATAATGCAAAAGTGGATTTAAAAGATGGATAGAGAATCCAGAGCAAAAATTTTAACCTGTATTTAAAAAAGGAAAAAAATACCTTTTTTAACAGAAATTAATTGAGAAATTAAGTTTTAAACGATAATTTCACAGAGATGTTTAGCTCCAGAATATGATCAAGTCCAGGAGAGAAAGATGCATCTATTGGGTGTTTCCTATTGATCAACATAGCTCTTTTCCTTCATGCCTAGCAGCTCCAGTCTGCTTGTCTCAGCACACAGTTGCAAATTCCTTTCCAAGAATTTTGATATATTGCAGAATTTAGGTCTGCAACTTCTTCATAAAGTCTGCCTTGAAAGTGGGTACATAAACACCCAATGCCATTTATGGGTCTTTACAGTGATCTAAGGCGTATTTAGAAACAAATTTCTCATTTTTCACATTACAGATTTCTGTGTAATGCTTAAATTATAGTTTGTACTTAAATATGTGGAAACATGGCACTAGGAAGATTTTGAACAAAACCAAACCAAACCAAACCAAACCAAAAAGACAAGAGAGAACCATGTGTGTTTTGTTTATTATTAAAGAGCATGAGATCTCCTCAATGAACATACTCCCCTCCAAGAATTTAGTTTCTTATGTAATAAGTATAGTGACTTTGAAATAAATTTGACAAGTCAAAATAAATAGCTGATCGTTCTAAAGATTGTTTTACAATTCTGTTGTAGTGACTGGATTGAGACTTAGAACTGATTGAAAATTACAAAATGCACGATACTGCTCCAAGTCTTTATCCTAATACTGCAACAGTCAGAAGACCTGAAATCACTATCTGCAGGTTATGTGCAGCTGTGACGGTCAGTTACACGGACCCTGTTTCGGGGGTAAAATAAAATCGTTTATTGTAGTCCCTCGCCCCAATGGGAGTTGCATCTCTGTCCAGCTCAGGGGCGTCCCTGCGCTGGCTTAGTGCTCAACCCGCCGGCAGAGCCCTCAACCCACGGGGTGGTATAGTTGGGTAAAAGTCGCCAGTTGCTCCAGGGGTAGTACTGGCTGACTCTTGGGACCCCTACCGCGGGACTGGATGCGTGCGCAGTGGCCGGCCAGGGGCAAGGCTAGGTTGTCCTCTGTGTGCTGCCACCACGAAGACACCTTGCTCCGCGCTGGCCGAGCACCCCCAGATGGCGTTGAGTCCAGGTGGAGACGCAAGGCAATTCTAGACCCTGGTGCTGGTGCTGTTGCTGTGTCCTTTACTGCTTTTTTCAGTGGGAATCTGGGTGCTCCGGGCTGTCTATCGCGTCCATATACCATCTAAAATCACCAAATTCACCGATTTTGACCACGGTGGACGGGCCACCGTCACTTAACCCGGAAAAGGAAGCACTTCCGAGTGTTTCGAAAAATAAGCACGTTTCAACGTATATAGGGTTATTACAATTAAGAGGCTGGGTTATGCTAAACAGGGGAAGGATCATGGTAACTAAGAGAATACATTATGTTAACTAGGGGGGAAACAGGTATCTAGAGGTAATCCATTATTCATGAACACAAGGGTAGGGGGAACAATACATCTGGTCAGGTGAGTTTTGGTGTGGGACAGGGAATACACAAAATTGCAAATCTTGTCAAATGCAAATAGAGTCTCTGTAGGTCTGAAGATGGGTCAGTGTCTGCAGGCTGGATTAGTTTTTATCTTATTGGTAGGCATCCTGTCTTTTGGTATTTGCCCGGGGATTTGCAGACATCCCAGTCAGACTCTTTTGGGAAGGTTTCCGCATTCTGGTATTTTTCAGTTTTGTATTCCTACATGCAACTTCCATTGGGTCAATGGCAATTTTTCATCTCTTGTGTAATGAGTCTTAGGGTGCACAGCTTGCAGTTCTGCAGTTATTTTTTAATATGTAATACTTCATGATTCTTTTCCTTGGAACCAGCTTTTTATTCTATTTATACAGGTCATGCTGTGTAATCCACAAAGATTCTGTTGTCTTTGCTTCTGTGAGGAAAATATAAATTAGTTTATTGTGAAATGAAAATACAGCTCAGCACTCCACATAAGATGCATTCTGCGTTGCAAGCATTAATGATGTTAGTTTTACAAACACCAGCAGGGTATGTCAAAAGATGGACTGCTGCCTGGGCTGTCTGAAACAGTTATTGAACCTCAGAATGCTAGTATGAAATCCATGAAAGCTTTACCATGATTTTGTAAAATGTCAAATTATGCCTGAAGAAAGATGGACAGCTGTAACTCATAAGCACAGTAGGTACAGATGAATTGCAAGGTCAAACTTCATTCTGGAGTACAGCCCAAAGATTGATTTTTTTTTTTTCATTTTTAAGTCCCACTTGATCATTAAAAAATAATGAAATTAAGTTTTTCAAGCTTATGCACAACTGTCCATAGAGTAGAAAGGCCTTCTCAGAAGTCTTTTTTTTCTCATGATTTGTAAGGGTAGATTTTTCTTGTAGCTATGTGAATGAAGATGACTTAGGAGGGTAAAACTTCTGGGTCAGTCTGTAATTTTGAAGCAAAGGAATTAACGACCAATTTTAATGCACGTTCTCATGTGCAAGATTTAAACTCTTACATCAGTTGTACAAAATGAATTTGCAACAGCTCTATCAACCTGCTCTCTCTTCAAGAACAAGATCTGTAAAAATTGTATGAGTTACATAGAGGGTGTCACAGCAAAAAAAGACATTTAACCCCTTAATGTGAGGGTAGGTAATGAACTAAATAATCAGCATCAGATACTTCTGGAAGCTTAGATTAAATAAGCTGGCCTCCATTTAGGTCCCAGAAAATACAGTACTCTTACTGCTCTTTTGTTTGTTTTTTGCCACCTCTGCCACATCAAATAAATGAATTGAGGGACTCAAACATTCCTTCATCCTTAGACCCATTTCAGGTGTGATGAATCTGATGTTTGATCCATTTGTTCGGGGTTTCGCACAGGATGTGGATAAAGAGTAAGATTCAAGGACAGCTTTTCAATTCACTTGTTCTGTCATCCAACCATGAACCAAAAGCAATTAAAGGCATTGCTTTGAAACTGAAGTTTTTCTGAGCATGGAAGGAGATTACTTGTCATTTCAGATGTTGTATTCTTCTGTGGAGCTAATTTCTCATCCACTGCATTTTTCAAACTCACATAAACTTCATATTTACTACCTATCATACATTAATCCCATCTGGCAACTAAGCCTCACCCAGTAGCTCACTCACCTTCCCTGTGGTGACATAGGGGAAAGGATCAGAAGAGTAAAAGTGAGAACACTGCTGGGTTGAGATAAGGAGTGTTTAATAGGTAAAGCAAAAGCTGTGCTTGCAAGCAAAGCAATACAAGGGATTCATTCACCACTTCCCATAGGCAGGCAGGTGTTCAGCCATCTCCAGGAAAGCAGGGCCCCATCATGTGTGACAATGACTTTTGAAGACAATAGTCCCATAGACCCATTGACCCATCTCTTCAATTTAGAGAGAAAGATGTTGTGAAGGTCTCTGTCAAAGGTCTTACAGAAATCCAGACAGGTAACATCCATAGCTTTTCCCTTGTCCCCTGATGTGGTCACAGAAAACTAGGTCTGTTAGACAGGACCTGCCCTTGGTGGAGCTGTGCTGGCTGTCCTAAATCACCTCCTTGTTCTCCATGTGCCTTAGCACAGCTTTCAGGAGGATCTGTTCCATGATCTTTGCAGGCACAAAGTCAGGCTGACAGGCAGGTAGTTCTCAAGGTCCTCCTTTCTAACTTTTGTAAACATGAGTGCAGTTTTTTCCCTTTTTCCAGTTACCTGGGACTTCACCTGACTGCCATGACATTTCTAATGTCATGGAGAGTGGCTTGGCAACTACATCAGTGAATTCCCTCAGGACTCAGGATGCATCTCAGTGGGTCCTATAGACTTTTGTGTGTTCAGGTTCCTTAAAAAGCTGGTCTTCTCTTACAGATTCTTTTCAGTCCCCATCCTGCTTTCCATCCACTTGGGTGTTGTGGCAGGTTGCCAGGAAGACAATTTGCATTTGGCAGTTTGTTCTTTTGGGATTTTTTTTTAATATCTTATTGTCTCAGGTAAGAATATAGTTCTCAGCCCACGTCCATTTTTTTTTTTTTTAAATTTTCAAGTTCAGCCTTCCAAAAGTACTTATGCCTAGCCATTGAATGAACAGGAAATTTAGGCAACTAGTCTTCTATTTTAAAAAGGGCTGAATGCAGAAAATAAAATTTTTTGGTTTATTGCCTTTCATAAAGTTCTCTTGTAATCCAGATGATTCAGTAATACAGGGAACTGTAACTGACTTTTTTTGATGATGCAGAGAAAGTAAATTTTGCAGAAGCTAGAAACGGGATGATTTCCATGCAATAATGTGTTCAGCACTTTGTAAGAAAACCTTGTACAGGCACACTAATTACCAACCAAGTCATGTAAATATATTTGTCCGGTTCCCTCACTATTGCTGCAAACTGTAGTTCTCTAGCTAAGCAGTTAGTCCTGGCCTAATATGCTGGCAGATGGAATGCTGGTCCTTTTCCAGCAGAGTCTGCCAGCTCACAGGGCTACCACCCACTCCCTTCCTCTTTCCCCCACCTTGCACCTCCTGTATCTTTTTAATACTCTTGCATCTCCCCAGAGCTCTTGGAAGGTGGTATATTTAGAGAAAGGACAGTTTCATGTTCCAGGAGATTTTAAAACTGTAGCCAACTAAGGCTTTTCTGGCATGCTGAAGTTTGCAAGAGCATCTGTCTGTAAAATATTCTGACTACTTATTACTGATCTCTGTTGGAGGCTTTGGGGGGAAGCTTGCAGTTCTTGTTCTACAAACAGCAAAAAAAAAAAATAGCCCTTTAAAAAGAAATCTTTAAAGTAGCTGAAACTTAATAGAAAATATATTTTTCTGGTACCAAAAAGGACAACTGCAAGAGGTGCAAGCTCAAAAAGAGACAGGTGCAAGAGGCTCTATCTCCTGCTTACCATGATTTATTCAAAGAACTTGTGCTCTCAACAGAAAATTTGGAATAGACTTTTTCAGGATGAAGGCTCTGGAAATAAAGACTGTTTAATATCTGAAGTAAGAATAGCACTTTTAGTATCCAAAAGTGAATTGAATCTGAAAGTTAAAGTAATGAACATGACAAAAAAAAAAAATTCAGCTAGGTGCATTTGTGAGAGATTTTCCTATTAATTAGTACTCATATAGCATTATAGAAAAGTCTATAATTCTAAGCAAGATCAGATTCCCCTTAGAAAATGGTTGACTATGCCTCAAAGAAAACATGGGCAAATAATGACTGTCAAGAAATTTTGTTAGTTTAAAACTATAAAATAAATTTATAAGTAGTCTTATTTTTAAACATATTTACCAGCTATTAAAAAACCTTTGGGGCATCTGTACCAAATGTAATGAGACATTTTTTTACAGGCAGAATAGGTTCAGTACTTTCACATTTTAACTTCTGGTGCAGCTAAACTTAATCCACTATTTGCATGAAAAATGTATCATTACATAAAGGTAATTAGGTATCTATCATTACCAGATGCTGTTCCCTTTTAAAGATGGTGACATTTCAGCACTGAATTATGTCTGGATTTGAATAAGGGGTTACAACAGACCTTCCATACAATACTGCCCTATCATAAAGCACATTGGACCTAAGTAATTGTAGTTCTTCAAGCCCTTTACAAGGAGTGCTGGACAACTGGGCCGTGGCATATAGTCTTTCAAATAACACACTGGTATGGTGAGCATTTAAAAAAAAAAAACCAAGACAACAAACAAACAAACAAACAAAAACACTTCTAAATTGAAAGAATACTAAACAAATTAAGTTATTTTTGCTAAACAAAACTGGTTTCCCCCCGAAATTATGCAAAAATATCATACACTAATTCAAGGAAAAAATTAGTCATACTGTTGTCCATCTAGACTAGATTTATACAATGGCTTCAGCCTCAGGCTGCACTTAAAAATACTCACAGCTTTCATGTGATACAAAATGTGTGACTTGCTTGTTAAGTGGAGGTGGTTGCAAGTATTAAACTAACACTTAAGTCTGGACCAGCGGGAAGAGTAATTGAAGTTGTTGATTTTAATCTTTGAGGACCTTTATAGCTTAGATCTTATCTTCTTTATATTACTCTCTCAACACTGCTAACAATTTTATGACAACAGCGGAAATTGTCAGCTGTTTAGAGTGGAGAATAGAACTCAGAATTTGTGAGGAGAACTGGTACTTTATAGCTGGCACAAATTAAAGCTGCAGTTATGACTGAAAGTTGGCAGACAGACTTCAGAGTAGTTTGCTTCAGCACGTCTATCCCTGCACAAATGGCTTTGTTGTCGGCCAGCAAGCAGAGGAATGAAAGCAAAGAAGCAGTAATCAGAGCAACAATAATGATTTATTTGTAAGTTTTCAGTGAACAAAACCAAGAAATAATATGAAAAATGTGATGATCGCTGCTTTGGTGAATTCCTGTACTCAAATCAAGGCTTCCTGGCCACATGAGGTTTTTCACAGGGGAAAGTTTCTGACTTACTGTTTTGCACTTCATTGAAAACTGGGATCTTGTAAGGTTGTTATATTTCCTTATATTTGCCTATGGAAACGGAGATCAAAGAAATATTCTTCATCACCTCTGTGCTCCATTGGAAAAGTTGATGAGCTGTGGAATATCTTTTTGCTTTGGTTGGTCTCCACAGCAGTTTTCTAGAAGGGTATTTGCTTCATGTGACATAACAATTCCTATAGGCAATGTTTTAAATCCCAGCGAGAGTCTCTGAAAGAAGATACCCAAAAGACAGGCATCCTGTGGGTTTTTGTTTGGTTTTTTTTTGTGGTTACTGAAGGTGTTTCTGTTTTGTTTTGTTTTACCACATGTAACTGAATAAAAGTAGAGACAGAAGACTGTGATGAGTCAGTACTAGGTCTATTGACTTAGTATTTCCTGTTTTCACATACTGAATCCAAAAGATGCTTGGTTCTGCTAATACTATGTCAAATTATTAAGATATATCTCTCAGTCATTTTCTCACAATTTCCACTGTTGTCATAAAATTGTTAGCAATGTGGAGGGTTGACAGAGTAATATTTTCAAGAATAATTAGTGACTTTGATTTTAGTTGTTGGGTTTTTTAGGCCTGTTTCTTTTTTAAGTGACCTTGGTGTAGTACTATATTCTCACACAGCAAAGGTAATACCTACAGGGAAGTATCCTATAAACTATAATCAGTTGTCTGCACAATGCACCCTCTCATCTTTTGGTCCCTGCTAGATCTTTGGGTTTCTACCCACCTTCTAATTGTAGCTGCCTTCCTGAGCAGCTTTGTCTTTTCATAGAATCATTGTTTAGTTTTAATATCATTGAATCCAACCACTAACTCAGCACTGCAAGTTCACCACTAAATCATGTCCTAAGTGCAACAGTGCCTTTTAAATACCCACGGGGATGGTAATTCAACCCATTATCTGGGCAGACTGTTCTAATGTTTAAAAACCCTTCTTGTGAAGAAATGTTTCTTAATACACAATCTAAACCTTCCTTGGTGAAACTTGAGGCCATCTCCTCTTGTCCTATCACTTGTTACTTGGGAGAAATGGCCAAAGCCTACCTAACATCCTTTCAGGTAGTAGTAGAGAGTGATAAGGTCTCCCCTGCATGATGCAGGTGAAATTCAGGTCTTCATCCAGACTCCAAATTCTGTCCTTTTTTTAGGCTAGTTGTTGAATTTGGGAGAGATTCCCTGTGTATCCCTGCAGTTCTAACAGAGTTATGATACCCCAGTAACAGATTTTCAAGTATTGCTGAAAAAAAAATGCCTGAATTTGTTTTTAGTTCTGTCTCTCTTAACAACTGCAGAAAAGCATAGTGAGTGTAGTAATACACACTTACAAGACACAGTTTTACTGGATCCGTCACAGGATGTTAAGCAAGTTTATTGTTTGACATATCTTTATTAAAATGCAAATTCTGGCATTTTCCCAAGCTGACATATCTGTGAAGCAATAGAACTCACACAACTGTATTCAGAGAGAAAGTAATATTGCCAAGGCAATTTGCTAAAAACAGTAAAAATTTCTAACTTCGGTAGAGAAAAATTGCCGAAAGATTCTAAAAGAAAACAAATAGAATCATAATCTGGCTTTCCGTGTTGCTGTTTCTTACCCATCAACTACTTTCTCAGGACTGTAACTGCTGAGTACTGACTTTCATGTTTTGCAGTCATGCCTCTTAATGAAATGACTCAGTGTACTAAACATGTTTTACAACAGCTTTACCAGAATAAGAATTCTAGCTCATATGTTTGAATACAATTTACATAAATTGAATGAAATTGTACAGTTACATTGTGAACTAAATGAAGAAAAAGCGGGTAACATTCAGTAAAAAGAAGGGGTGTTTGGCTAATGGTGTGGGCACTGAGGTATTCAGCATGCTGAAGTGGGAGTAAAAAGCAATGTATTGAATTACATTCTCTTTAATCAATTATTATCTCTGTTAGCAAAACAGGTTGGGTGTTTTTGGTTTGTTTGTTATTTTTTTAATCCAACTGACAGAACTGGCTTAATAGCATCTGACAAGCAGTTTAATATTAAACAAAAAAATAAAATCATTAAATAATTCCTCAGGTCACACTGTGACACCAGTGTGAAAAGTTAAGCAAGTTAGATAATATCTAGTAAATCTTGAAGAAATGAGATTGTATTTAGCATAAGTAGGGACAGAGGAATTGGCCAGAAGGTTCTATTTTATAAAACAATGTAAAAGATCTAGAGGGAAGTATTTAATGCTTCTTAACCTGTGTATGTGGGGATACAGCACAGCAGATGAAAAGGAAATTACTCCTCAATCCTGGGATTATATGGTGTATTAAGATATAAAGTAACCCTATATATTATAGGTAATACTGGACTAAATTGTCTGCTATGCACTCCTGCAATTTATACAGAGAAGTCAAAATATTAGTGTAACTTTAGAATCAACCAAAGCTATCAAAATCTTGTTTAATGACAGAACAGAAACATTAGAGGTCTTTTGTAGGATATATTTGTTACAGGACATGCTGGATTATTTAAAAAAAAAATAAAATTATAGAGCTGACCTGGCTTTGTTTCTGATTTATTTTAGAACCAGATAGCTGTGAGATTTACAGTTGCCAACATGGGAACTGCTGAACTCTCAGCAAACCATTCTGAAAGTGGAGAGTGAATGGAAGGACTACTTTTTCTTGTTAAGGCCAAAAGGACAAAATGTACAGTCTTCGCTGTGTCTGCCTTGTCAAAGAGCCAAACAGGATTCAGAAAGTGTTTGGATGACACATGGTACAAAAGAAGTAATGTTTTAGCTTAAGATGTATTATATGAAAAGGATTATTCTCTGTCTCCAGTGACTACTTTTACATTTTCACATCCAGGAAAGACAGACAGAGAAAGAGCCTGACTTGAGGGTTTAGATCTTTGTTTCAGCCATAATGAATGGAACTTTGACTTTAGTGGAAGGGCTAAACTTTTGGAAGCAACAGTTTAATATTGGGAGTCAAATAAATCATGGCAATTTTAATAATTTGTAACCAGCAAGTGAATGGAAATCTTGCAGGCTTCACCTAATAAAGAATACCCTAATCATATATTCATAGAGTCCAAAATATTTCACAAACATTAAAAGTTTCAAGTGATTATATTCTTTTAAACTGGGTTTATGGAGACTATATTTCATGCTTATTCCCACCTTCAGGAAAACATGGCATGTAGCCTGCAATAAATGTGCTGTTAAAATCTTAGAAAATGGAATAATTCAGTGTTAACTTATTTGATAAAGCTGTCTGATGGTTTGATAATGAAAGTTAATTTCCGTTTTCAGGGCGTTAGTCATCAATACAGTCTACAAATATATGTTTAAATTATAAAGTAACCCTTGATAAAGTGGACACAGTGTTTGGAGATCTCTCAAATACAAGGGGTATACAGAAATCTGAAGACATTCATATTGTCAGACAAAGCCAAGTGGCCATACTGGCAGGTCAATCTTCCTTGCCATGGAAGATTACATTTGGCATGCATAATGGCTGCATTTATACAACCAGAACAACAACAAAAAATATCTGAAAACCGAGTTTTCTGAAATGTGAGATCTAACTGATTATCACATGGTATATCTGCAAAACACAATGACTAATAAAGTATACAAAGTTTTTTTGTTAGGGAAAGAAATAAGCTATTGCCTAAATGGGGAAGAGAACCAAAGGAAAGCAAAACCAAGACATTTAATATCTGATTTCCATTACTGATGTCAGACCCTAAGAAATTTTTAATGTATTCAAAGTAGAAATATAAGCCCACGAACTATAATTTCAAGTCATTATCTACTAGAAGATGAAACTAAGCATTCTCTCTCATTTCCATCAAGACTCCAGGCTTCTCATTCAAAGGTGAATGTTTCT
This sequence comes from Sclerurus mexicanus, assembly GCA_013396755.1. Classification (NCBI taxonomy): domain Eukaryota; kingdom Metazoa; phylum Chordata; class Aves; order Passeriformes; family Furnariidae; genus Sclerurus; species Sclerurus mexicanus. The sequence continues at coordinate 518,711 of VWZF01004328.1, forward strand.
AAAATGCATGCATCTTTCAAAAGTTGAAAGAACAACAGAATTAATCAAGACTGATGTGCCCTAATTTCTGCTAGGGTCTTATAATCCATCAAAAATATTTCTGTAAGGATAGATTTAGTCTAGGGAGTATTCTAAAAAGGTACAATTGATAATGACCACATGCTTGAACTCTCAAAGTTTAAAAAAAAATTATGCATATATATATGAATATATATATATGCCCAAATGCACACATACTTTTTTTTTTTTTTTAAATTTCACTTTTTGGAGACATTATGATACTTTCAGTAAATCTCTTATAATTTTAATTATTTAAAATATTATAAAGAAGTCATCCTTATATTTATTTTTTTAATGACATGAGCAAAAAAAAAGAAAAAAAGAAAAAAGTTTTGAGTGTTGTAGGTCTCTTTTAACTCCACATCCATGCTGCTTATTTCATCCATTACTCAGTTCCAGTTTTCTCTTTACCAACATCTTAAATTTCAGTACAAGAAAAGAACTTGCTCCTTAATATTGAAGTTTTAGGGACATAAAGTCCTTTAGGAATACATATAATTTTTTAATTTTTTTTTCTTTTTCCTAGAATGTAGCTGTTACTTACTTTGGGCACAAGTACTAATCATGTTTCTTCTTAAAAGCCATATATATATGTAGTAATTTTATTTTGCTTATATATATTTTTCAAGTATACAGTACAGAATGAAGGTAGTAGGAAATCCCACTGAGTTTTTGTCATCATTTTTGAAAATCAGTGTTTTTTTCTTCCTCCTCTGTAGTCACACAAATAGCTACTGTCTATTCCTATTACTCCTTTTTTTCTTATAATTTTTCTTCCTTAGTTACATTTTTATTGTATTTAACTTTATTGTTATTTTTAATACACATTTCCTTTTTCTTTTTTGTTTGTTCATCTCAGATATATTAGAACTTCTGTCATTAACATATATTCCACAAGAACAGAAGTTTTACTGTTTTACATTTGACTTACTGCTTTACATTTATAAGGTGAATTGCAGATATTTTTTTCATGCCTCCCATTCTATAACCCAGCAGAAAGTTTGTGGATTGTTATCCTTAAATATAAATTAGTCTGAAGAAACTCAGCAAAGTCAGTAGGAAGTATGGAACATTTTAATGTTTTAGTTTGGAACATTTTAGCTGTACAGGAAGGCAATGAGCATTATTATGAAGGTTAAACAAGAATAAAGCCTTAAAAAGAAACCCTCTCTTAATCAGTATTTTTTCCAGATGATGAAAAGAAAGCCAAAGAGATGAAATTGACAAATGAAGCATATAATGGTCCTTCTTGGAGCAGTACTACAGGGGCCTCATTAGTAGACATTTTAGTACAATCATTTTTACCCCTGCGGCTGTCACTTCAGACTCCTCGGAAAAGGTGGCTGTAGGAGCTAATCACAGTGATGCCTTTCTCAATTGTATTTTCCTTGTAAAAATGAGGCACAGGAGAGTTAGTAAGTTCTAATTGAAATCAGAATTATCATTGCCATGGATGGCATGCTGTGTCTGTAGGGTATGTTTGTGCCAGTGGAAAATTTCCTTTTTCCCCATAATAAGTTTGGAATCTTTACAATTCAATGTAAAGTTGTGCTAAAGTCAGTATTACTACACATTTTGGTTTGCTATTTTCAATACCATTTCCATCTTGCTGAACAGAAGTACAGTTGTTAATTGATGTTTAATATTGCTAACAGTTATTCATAAGGGAAGGGGCAGACTTCAAGATGTGCCACTTACATTGCACTTTAAAGTTTAAGTGGACTCTTTCTTGCATGTAATTCCTTTCCCTTCAATATACCTCTATTTATCTTAAAAAACAATTATAAGTACCATTTTCTGCTTGCAGTTTAATTGCCAGCTTGAGAGACATAGCAAGATCTCCATTGCTCAAAAAAATTAAGACCAAAGCAAAGTTTTATAATAGCATTTTAAAGTGGGGGGAAATCTCAATTTTATTCAGCTTCAGAGAAGTATCCTGTTGTATTTGTCCATCATACAGATAACGGAAAAAAAAAAAAAAGATACTACTGAAATTTCATTCCTCCCGCCACGGAGGTTTTGTGGTAGTGATGGAATAATAATCACTTGCTGTTGCAGGTATTAAAAATATCTCACACCTTTTTCTCTTGGAAAAAAAGAATGTGTTAGCAAAACAGGAAGAAAAATATTATTTAGAAACTTTTGAGCTCCATTGTTGATGTCTTTGAATCTCTGTTCATGTTCTAGAGCTTTCTAGTTTTGGAGGACTTTACAGTTTCGAAGAACTGACATATCTGATTTCTAAAAGGAAGGTAAAAGGAAGAATCCCATCTTCTTGTATTGAGTAATTGGTGAAGCCTAATTAAGCTTTAAAGAATTTCTCTCTGAAAGGGGATGGTACTACAGTGAAAAAGAGATGAGTCTTGGTGATCACACAGGTTAGATACATTGAACTATGCTTTGGTCTTAGTACAGCTTTTTGATAGTTAAAAAAATGAAGGCTAGACCTCAAACATCTTTCCACCCAACATGTGTGTGTGTTTAATCTACTTTTACCTCTCTTCTAAGGTCTTAAAATGAGATTTAGAAGTTGAAAAGCTTTTACACCATGTTGTTGTTCCTTGAATTGTTAAATATTTCCATAACTAAATATCTAAAAGTGAGCAGAAACCACATCATTGTTCTTAAGACTTAGAATCCAGAAAAACCTTTCAGTAAGTTAATGAACTGTGATTTTCTGATAAAAGGGTTAAGAACCCACTATGGCACAGCAGTTATGTGTCATAATTGTCAAGTAAAGGCATGCTTAGAAAAATGAAAAAACTCAAGAACAGAAATTCTCTCAGTATTCCATCAATAAAATTCCATCAATAAAATTCACTTCATGTGATTCTTGCTAAAGCTGACAGCTGAAAAGCTGAAGCTGTTCATTGATGTAGACTTTTAAGACACCACCTGTTAATGTGGTTACTTTATCCATGATGTCCCCATCTTTGGTCAAGGAAACAAAATTGTTTTACAGAGTAAAAATTGGAATAGTACAGAGGTTTTTGGAGTGCTTCTAGTTATACAGAATGCTGTTGATGCAACAATAAGCAAGGACTGTGAAAAGAGCTACAATGGAAACTGGTTTTCAGCTTTAACTGAAGTAGATGCTATCTCATACATTTTGTGATCCTGACTTCTGAGGAGGCGATCATAAGGAGTGATTAACCCAACAGGTTGTACTGGCTGAAGTGAAATTAAGGTCAACAGAAGTACTTATGTTTCTTGAATGTCTAACTCCAAGCACAAATATTCTGAATGGTTTTACTTGTGGCTGCCAGAAGTGGTTTGTTTGTTTGTTTGTTTTTTGGGTGGGGAAAAAGTATTGTGGTAATGATTTCCTAATGTTTTACAAGTGCTGGGGAGCTTAGAGGAGTAATTCTAAAGCTGAAGCCTATAGGGATAAACAAAGCTTACAGAATAACTGTGGTAACTGAGTCATAATTGTTTGTCTGCAAAAGGAATGCTTTTGTTCCTATTAAAAACTTTGATGATTTTAATAATGTCAAGCAAGATTTAAATCAGAGATTAACAGAGGGAAAAATTACTTTAAGCAAGAGAAAAGTTAGTACTTCAGGAGATAGAAATGAGATACAGAAATAGTTTTTGGTCTCTTTTCACATCTATATGAGACAAGTATCAGAAAATGATCCAAAAGATGTAGGAAGGAACTGGAACGAAGAAATCAACACAGAAGCCTATTAAAACTGTTTCACTTTTATTGACATTATGGATGATAATGCCAGAGCTGAACTGACTTTCTAGCCAGTTGTTTGTCTGAAAAACTAGCTTTTGTATTTTCTTTTTTTAATTGTTTTTTCTATTATCCTGTATCTTTGAAGATAGATATGGTGAGAGAGGTATTTGAGGCAGTTCTGTTATGGATAATAAATTCCCTTTCCCACTGCCTCCTTCCCCCAAATCCTCATGTCTGCATGCTATCCTGAAAGCATGAATAATTAAGAAGGCAAATAATGAAATACTGGTAAGAATTGACCACATTTTTTTTTTTTTTTTTAGATGAAGAAACTACACCATTTGGAGATGTAAATCTTCAAAACCAAATTGTTTTTCTCTTGACTTTTATTTTTTAATTGGATTTTTCTTTACAGAGTAACAGAAAATGCTGAAATGTCTTCAGCATTTTATTTCTGTATTGATTTTTTTAAAAGAAAATTTCATGTTGTCATAGAAGGTTTTATTTAGATCTAGCAGTGCCAGGTTAAAGATGTGGGGCAGAGATACCCTGAGCATTGCACTGAAAGAGCCACAGATTCTTGCCACATTCTTGTTCCCAATTCAGTGTCTCTTTGTGTGCTCAATTTTTGCATGCTTAAACACTTTTTTAAGTAGGACAGTCCTCAATGTGGGCTTACATACAAGATTTTAATGTTGTTTTTTTCCCCTCTCATAATAATTTCTCATTGGAAGGATGTTCACTGATCAGTTTGGGATATTCTTTATCCAGAAGAGGAGATGCTTCCTTCCTTTCTCTGTTTCTACTTTTAAGGCAAACAATTTTAATAAATTATGCTTGTATCATACACTCATGAATATCAGGAACGGCTCTCTAGTTCATAACAATTTTCAATTTCTTTCAGAGACTAAGTAAGTTTCAAGAGACATTCTCCAAGCTTTGGATAAACAACCATCTATTATGGTTTATTACAACCACAGTGTGTAATGTGTATTATTAATGATGCTCTCATAGGGCTGTCTCTCTTGAAAAAAAAAAATTGTTAATTGTCAGGATCACATTCAAAGTGAAGGAAGGGACGACAGCAAAGGACAAAGAGCCAGACTCCACGCTACAGCTTTATATTCTGTTAACACAGATGTTGTAATTCATCTTTCAAATCAATTACCCTGCTGGAGGCTTATGGGGAGAGCACAGGCATTAATATTCCCAATAAACCTGATTGTAGTCAGATGAAATTTCAAACAGATTTCAAGCGGGAAAGGAAAGTAGGTCAAGAGAAATGGCCGCTACAAATTAATGAGCCCACTGATAACCTCACCATTAGCATCACTACTTCCATAAACTAATCCAATGATGTAGAATTAAATCAGACACTATTTCACTAAATAAGGAGAAAATATAGTAATTATATCAATTTTTCCCGCTTCTTTATTTTTAATACACTGAAAAGTTTGCTGCTGGAGCAAGTGGAGTATAAACTTTTAAAATTCTTAAATATGAGGAATTTGGTGTGGCCCCTTTGTTCTTCTATGCTTTTCTATATGCTAAAGCATTTCTTCTGTAGAGAATTAATTGCAAGTCTGTCTCATAGAAGTGTATGATATCAGAGGTATCCAGAACAAGGAGACAACTGGGTCCGAGAGGAGTTTTAACTATGTATATATGAGTCAATCTATTCTGCAAAATTATCACCTAATAGCAATTTTATCTTAAAATGGGAGAGAGATGTGAAAACCATATTCTCTCACTCTCTCTACTTAAAAATCATCAATGTATATACAAAATAGATAAAGTGTGTGTGCATACACGTACAGTGACTTCAAGATGCCACAGTAGTTGTTTGTATACTGAGAAGTCATCTCAGACCTAGATTAAAAAAACTGAATCCTAATACTCCCTCTATATCTGATGTGTATAGCTATACATGAGTACACATGTATAGTATGCACATATAGACCAGAACAATAGACACTATTAATTTTACTTGTTTTTACTATTTTTACCATTTCACTATTACCTTTTTCACATCTTTCCGAGGTGATCACTTTGGAAGGAGAAAACCACTACAAAACCATGGAACTTTTTAAAGGCTGTTACCCTGTAAGAAGTCAGGTGGAAAAACTGCATGTGTTTCATATTGCTTCTTGCTTTAATATGATGAATCTTAAACATTTAAAAAATTTTGGTTTAGTCGCTTAAAAATTTATAATATAAATATAATACTGCAACTGAATATAGGTAGCTCTCTATATACAAGGAATTTAAAAGAATGGTGGGATTGCAATGTGATGGGAGAAGACTTCAAAACCAGCCAGCTTCAAGCCTCAAAATGATTCTTGACTGTATTGACTGGATTCGTTAACAGCACACATTGCCAGCAGTTAGCACTTAATCACTATCAATCATCCCTGACAAGTTTATTTTAAATTAGTTGCAAGTGTAAAATGCCACTGAAGTGATGCCGTTTTAGTTCATACTGATAGCTATAATCCATCAGTCCAGGGAGCAATTTGAGAGGGAAAGCCAGAACAGAGTCTGTCACCTTCTTTCCTCCTCATCCTACCCCATAAAACACCACTGATGTTCTGTGCCCCTCTGCCTATTTCCCCAAAAGAAAATTGGGTGATCTCAGCTTCTCTTGACATTTATTTTTGGGATGAGGGCTTGTTCTGGTTTTGCAAATTCTGCAGGATTATTCTGGTTCCATCAGACACTCTGCCTGCCTGCTCTGCAGGATTATTTTGGTTTTACCAGACATCATTCTTGCCTACTCTGCATCCTTAGTTCTTATCTTGCAGTTTAATAGTTGCGCTTTTTTTATGCACGCCATTTGTGCCACTGTATCACTACTCCATCTGCATCTTTGCCAATCAAGGCTATTATTTATATATTAAAGCTGAGCTGCCTTGCAAGATGTTATTAATGTTTTTACAATGCAAAAATATGCTTATGTACTGTACCTGATTATGCTATTTTAGTGTGCTTGTGTCGGTCTTGCTAGAAACACTAATTTTCTTGCTTAGTAGGTATCTAATTTCTGTATGCAACAGGTGTCATTTTTGGCTATAGTAAAACCAAATCATGGTTTGCTTTGGAAGCAAGGATATTTTAACATAGGTTGAAACTCAGTCCTATACATGCATCAAAAAAAGCTTAAATCTCTGATCAAGTTCTAGTTAGATTCAATTTATGTTTAAAAGGAACACCTCATTATAAGTTACTTGAGTTTCAATAGAACCTATGTGGTATCTTTAGCAGACAGAGACTGAACGGCTTCTGCAGGGGAAACTTTATTCTCCATGTTGTAGCACGAAGTCTAGATGACAGACCGAGTTTAAAACAAGGCTCTCATTCTGTGAGCAACAGTTTAAAATCCTAGAGTCTAACTTGATCACAAAGTCGTAGGAATCCTGACAATCACAAAGCTATTCTGAATATGTTTATGAAAACTATGTCAACACATTTTTTCTGTATTTTTCCTTAACACATATTAATCTAAATTACATTTCAATTTTCCACAGGTAATTTACTTGAAAGATTGAGGAAGATGCTTGGAAAAATGTTGTCATTGGATGAAATAAGAAAACTTGCTAATAGGAAGTACCTTGTGATATTGAACATGCTGAATCTCCTGTAGTATTTTCGAAAATCTTTCAGAAACTGCATGCATAAGTTAGCCCTGCGTGCTTAGGAGACAACTTTACTTAAAATCACTTGAGGCACCTAAGCAGCAGATCACCTTTGGCTGTTACTCTGTTCGGCTATAGTAGCACGTTGTAGCTTTTTTTTTTTTATTGTCCTTTTTTACAATTTAGCATTGGGCACATGAGGACTTTCTTGCTCATTTCTCTTCTCCTTCCCTCCCTTCCACCTTTCCTCTTTCTTTTTCTTTCACTGAATATGGCAGATAAGTAGAGTTTTATCTTTTTTCTTTTTATATTAGGATAGTGTGGATACCTTTTACAGGCTCTCACAGAAACACAGGTCAAAGTGAGCAGCTAACAGTGGTGTATATCCTGATTCAGAATAGAAGATTAAATTGTTGTTTTCAATTTATGCAAACTGAAATTTGGAAGTCAGCTGCGAATCAGGTAAAAAAACCTAGAAACATTTTAGAAAAACATTCAAGGTTCTTCTGCATGTTTTGTGTTCAAATTGGAGCCTGCTCACTTGTTCACATACAATGAATGCTTAAATGGCCAACCTCCTATTGATTTATGTTACTCTGTTATCCATTGTAAAAGAACATCCTTATGACATTTTTTTGGGGCAGCCCAATCCAAGGTACTCATGTTCTTAGAGGTAGCTTTTATACTCAACTAAGTGACACAAGCACTTGGAGGATTTTCTCGCTGTTCTTTTTTACTATTTCAGACTACAACATGTTTGAACCTCTGTTTGCAGATATGTAAAATAAAAGCTTTGAATCATAATTAACTTCATTGTAACACTGAGGTGTCCATACAGAAAATTTTGAAAAATAACTGTGTCAGTCAGAGTTTGGAATCATATGTGTTTTTTTATTTCATAATACTCCCAAGGACAACTGGAAAGAAAAGGGATATTGGCCCCCTTCATTATGCCAAGTTGCATAGGAAGCATCCAATACTTCAAACTACCATCAAACTACATAAGTCTTAGAGTTTCATAGCTGAGTAAAGTAAAAAAAAAAATTATAATTATTCTTATAACACATTTATACCATAGGAAAATATAAATATTCTTGTGTCTAATTTTGAAGAGAACTGTCTAATTTTGAAGGACTGATTTTATTGGAGTAAAGGTCGAATATTTTATCAACAACCAAGGATTTATGAAATACTGTCAGCCACATGTTGGAAGTGAAATTTAATGGAAAGAAATTATAACTGCCACCAAATGCTTTGTTCTTTTCTTAGACTGGCATACTGGGATCCTACCTGCTTTGGGCAAATCTTCATTCATTGCAAAGTATAAAGTGGAAAATGGAAAGATAAAAGAAACAATATTAACAAAATAAGAAACATCAAAGCTGGAGCATTTGTCTAGGCTTACTAACACAGAGGTTTAGAGAAGATATTCTTCAGAAGAAATTTTGGTTTTGGAGAGAATAAAGTCCATTATTCTTACTGTGCCAGGAATCTACTGAGAAAACTTATTTTGCCTTGTTATCTTAAAAGTGGTTTCATGAGCGAAAAATACAGAGGAGGTGAGGTCAATAACATTTTGAATGTAAGTGTTAGGAGATGTTTTACTAATTTGCAAGTCTGAGATGTGACTTTTTGTTGTAGGTTTTCCTAGAAAAGTAGAGTTGCGTCAACTATGAAGGACAAGGGAAATTACTGGAAAATCTTTCCAGTTCAGATTTAAGAGCTCACATTTGAGGAATCACACTTTTTATCCTCTGTTTTAGTAAAACAATTTGATATCTGCATTGAAATACGTTTTCAGTTAATCTTTGTCTTGAGGCCAGGGGAGTGCTGTGAATGTTCAATGTTCTTTGGCTAAAACACTGAGCACACACCACAGCCATTCCTGCTGTGTTGAAGACCAGCTGGGAAAAAGATATGTACTCTGAAGTTAAAATAGTCAGAAGAGGTCCCCTACTTGATAACAGCTGAGTGCTGTAGTCAAATACAGCTATTGCAGCGGGATCCTATTGATTTGTACTGGACAAAACTGGTGCTTTTATCAAACAGTTTTGTGGCTACTCAGCAGTCTGTGTCAAGCCATAGGCAAAGATTTTCAGGAAGTTCCTGGCTTCCAGAGAGACAGAGAAAAACTGGTTATTGTACCAGGCAAATCGCTCAAATCACTTAACAGCATGCCTGCCTCAGTCAGATGGAAAGCCGCATTCACATTATTTGGATTATACTACAAGCTAGCACAGCAGAAAGATTAGGCCTTACAATTTTCCAGGTAGTGTTTAAAATCTTTTCCCTAGCTAAAGGATATAGCTGACAGTTCACACTCCAAAGTCAAGCTAATCTGTAACGTTATCCGCCCATTTTGCACTGAGCAGTCCCCAAAGCAGTTTGTAATATGCATATGAACTGAACCATTGTTGTGATCAAATTTTAAATACCCTTGTGAAATGGGAAAAAAGGAAAGATAAAATAAAACCCTGCTGCTCTGGTGCTGAAGATTGACAGCAAAAGGAAAAGTATTGCTTCACTGAGTGCAGGGCTCTGGCTACAGTGGCTGCATTAAGTTGCTGGTGGGACTTGCAGTCCCTCCTCTAATGCATGGCTAATAGCTCAGCATTAACTCTGTAGAGTTGGGAGATGAAGCTTTCCTATTTCAGAATATTATGAAGTTGCAGTGGTGTGAAATTAGAGTGATAGTTATCCTAAATTTGTTTTGGACAAAGATACTTGGTTAATACAGCTCATAGATGCTTTTTCATGTGGTAGGTTTTTCACAGTAGCTCACCGCTACATCAGCAACAGTGCAAAGCAATAGCCATATGTATGTTACATTTTCTGGATTTGGTGGCTTTTAAAATTATTTTGTGCTGGGGATCACACATCTGTTTGAAAGTAAGAGGAGTAAACAAGCACAAGGAAACAATTTCCATTATGATAGAAGATAGAAAACAACACAGTTTTCTCCTGGCATGATGCCCTCTCCTACAGTGGTTGACTCCATTTGTTTCACAGTAGTGAAATTCAGTCCTGACTTTATTGTGGACTCAGAATTGATCTCATTTGTAAAACTATATAATTCACTTAAATAACCTCAGCACCATAAGTATGTCATAAGATTAGTATAGGACAAGAGGGCAGAGTCCTAAGCTGCACCAGGGGAGGGTTAGGCTGGACATTAGGAAGTTCTTCGCAGAAAGATTTGGAATGGGCTGCCCAAGGAGGTGGTGGAGTCACCGCACTGTCCCTGGAGGTGTTTAAGAAAAGACTGGTTGTGACACTTCGTGCTGTGGTCTAGTTGACCAGGCAGTGTTAGGTCATAGGTTGGACTTGATGATCTCACAGGTCTTTTCCAACCTAGTTAGTTGATTCTGTGATTCTATACTTGATGACTATCTTGCTAAATTAAAGAGCAGTCTGCTAGTATAGCCTTCACAATATGAGGTGAATAAATAAATAATAAAAATCCAGCAGTTTGTATCTTGCTGGTAATATTCCTTCTTTGTCTTCTTAGTTATTTACTTTTTCTTATCATTGCCTCTACTATGGCTTACTCTTGCAAAAACAAAGTTAAAAGAAAATTATTTTTCTGTTTGCCTCACATGGGCTTGGCAAAACAAGTATTTAATCCAGGTTTCCTTACAGGGCAACAGAAAAGTCTGAAATATATTCCCTCCCTCCTCACCCCATTCAAAAACTGTATTTAAAGTATTACTCTGTTATTGCAGTTATTTGACAGACTATATTTTAGGAACATATTGAAACAATCCTGCAATACAAGCAGTGAGAGCTGATATCTGATGTGACACTTACAGAACCAGTGCTGCATATTCAGTATTGATATAATTTTATAGCAGTTTCTTTTCTCCCCAGGCTGCATTGGGAGTACAAATGCATTCAGTTTTTCAACCTGCAAGTTAATTCAGTAAACATCACTTGAACAATTAGAAAAAGCTCATCACTGTGGGAAAAAGGAAGCAAGCTATGGTGAAGCATCCACCTACAATTGCACAATCTTAGGCTTGGTGTTATAAAATGTATGAAGTCAACAAAGATATTCAGTATCAGTCTGCTTTTAACTGATAAATTAGAATGATGAATGATGTCACTAACAGGAATTGTGTTGATTCCAAACCAAATCGAAATGCAGTCTCCAGAGGTAAAATTCTAGGATATCACAGAGTTTTCATGATCATTAGAAAGAAGTGTGAAAAAATAGTGCTATCTAGTTGTGCAAAATCAGCAATGAAACCATTAGTTTAGTAATACTGTGTCGTGTCTTAATTGATTTACTCACTTTGTTGTGAGTCTTTTTTTATGTTAGTATTCATGTGTATTATCTTGGAATAAATGTAATTATAAATTCTGACTCAAGTATTGTTTGCACAGCAATTGATCACAAAGAGTAATTAATTAATATTCAATGAGATGTTAATATGTGCAGAGCCTCGAGCAGTTGTAAACTTCATTTTCACTTTAGATGGAAATTTGTTGCAGTGCAAACATAACTGTGTATAGTTGTATTAATCAGTCCCAAAGAGTATTTGAGGTTGAAACTTATATTGTTCTTTTATGTTTGACCTGCAGTGGTGCAATATGAAATTACTATCATGACAGAGAATGGGTTTTCTAATATTCTTAACATTCTGCTCTACAAATACGGTTAGAAGCAGCTGAGTTATATTATGAAGCCTTTGTTTTCTCTGTTATTTATTGCCTGAGTTAGAAATTCAGAAGGATTTTCCCCTCTAATTTCTATTAGAAACTTGAGAAAAGAAAGACAGAGATGGGACATAAGTTATTTTTGAGGGAGGTGTTCTCTGAGAAATATCTGTCACTAATTTTTTGGGGTCTTTATTAGTCTGCGAATATAAAACCTGTTTATTGTGGTTTTAGGCAAGTAGGCTAATTCTTCATATGTGTCTATACAGCTGAAAATGAATGGAGTTGCACATTGGTAATGAGGAACATCTACTTATATTAGGCTTAAAGTAGTACACTTTGTAAGTGGAAGTAGGCAAGGGAATCCATAAGCCTTGTGATAATATGGATTTCTTGACTTTTCATAGGTAGTTCAGTAGAAAATACACAATAAACTAACATAAACATTAAGATCAAAGGGGTCCTTCTATCAAGCTACTAATGACCAGTATTATACAATTTTAAAATATAGAAAAATAATGCTGAACTTGTTGAGTATTTAAGATGTATATAACCTTGCCACCTCCATCTCCTGACCTTTCTTTCAGACCTTATAATCATAGAATCACAGAATCATTTAGGTTGGAAAAGATCGAGTCCAACCATTAACTCAGCACTGCCAAGTCCACCACTAAACCACGTCCCCAAGTGCCACATCTACACATTTTTTAAATGCCTTCAGGTCTGATGATTCAACCAGTTCCCTATTCGAATTCTTGATAACTCTTTCCATGAAGAATTTTTTTCCTGATATCCAATCTAAACTTCCCCTGGCACAGCTTGAAGCTGTTTCCTCTTGTACTATGTTGTTTCTGGATTGTCAGGAGAAAATGGAAAATTAAGAGAGAGCAAAAGGTACATACACTGCAGAAATGCCCATATTACCAAAAACGATTTGGGAAATCAGCAAGTAGGGATACCTGCAGTTCTCAGCAGTTCTTCCTGGAAGATTACTACCTGCTGAGAAGAAGAAAAGCTTGTATCACTCTAGGAGGGCATCACAGAAGTAGGTCAAATCCTCACAGGTGACTGACCAATGGATATGTTAATACATGGATCTTGCTCATATATTGGCTTTTCATTCATTAGGGTTTGGGGGTTTTTAGTTTTATTTTGGTTTGGTTTTGTTTTTTTTTTTTAATAAGTGTCTTAGTAGTGGGCTTACAACTTGCCAGCCACCTGTCATTTAGCAGAAGTCTTTTGATAGCAGACTACTTGCAGTATGTTGATCCCTGCTTGTTAGTCAGTTCAAATACTCTATTACCTGACCTTTAGTAGTTAAAAAGTGCATACAGTATTTTTACATGAAAGGATAACCTAAAGAAGTCTTCTTTGAAAATGGTATTTCATGATAGAGCAGTTAACTGGGGCACCAGATTTGGCAAACTAGGATTGTTTTTGAAGCTGTAAGGAAATGTAATGACACATTCAAAGTTTATTTTTATCGTGCAAGGATATCTTCCAAAGGTAGTTTAACTCATTGAACTGCTACAAAATGTAGACCTTAATAGCTTGTATAAATTTCAGCACTCCAGTTATGATTAACATGAGCAGATTGTTATTTAGAGAGAACTGATCAAAAGAATGTAGGATTTTTTGACAGAATGAGCAATGGAAGCAATGATGGAGTTTATGCAGACTCAGGTGTTTTAACAGTCATGAGATTTTATTTTCAGTTGGAAAAAAAAAACACCCTGCAAAATAATTACAGCACAAATACAGATTAAAATCATGTTTTCAGAGACAAAGTATATAGATTACATTAAGCTTTCACTGTTATCTGGCTTCAAGCTTTTTGATTCTGTACTCAAGATGCTAGAAATGCAGTTCTGAACTATTATTGTGAACACTCTAAAGTTTATAGGGTTATTTTAAAATCTAAAATCTCATGTTGATTTAACTCGTAGGAAAACTTTGATCTTATTTGATCGTATCAGCACCAGCTGCCTAGGGGATCTCTTGTACAGATATAGGACCCAAATCTCTTTCTCTATCAGTAAAATGAGATTCCATTTAACAACAGGCTATGCCTATTTATTTTGGTAGGCCATTTGCCCCACAGGATTTATCAGAGGAACTTCAGTTTTGCATTTCCTTTATCACTCAAGCTAGAGAATACTCTTTTCGTCCAATTTGAATTGGATTTCTCCTGCAGAAAACAAAATTGCTTTTTTAGCTGATCTTTTATATGTCTGTTCTGATATGTCCAGTTGAAAAAAGGTAGGTCTCATAAGAATATACCTTAATTCAAACCTGTACCCTTATATTTAACTCCTCCCACACTTCTGAAAACAAACTAAACAAAAAAAAGAAGTACAGTTAAACAAGAGGAACTCTGTGAAGTGGCATTCCAGAAGTTGTGTCATATTAACACTGCATCATCTGTGTATCATCAAGATCTCAATTTTTCCAGTGCCCTGTGTTTACCTGTAATTTAATTACATGGTATTTTCAAAGAAGTCTATGCCCTTGTATTCTTTCCCTTTTCACATCCAAAGAGTGTGGCTGATGAACAGTAAGTTTCCCCAGTTTACTTTTCAAGAGGGAGACAAGTTTGACTTGGCAATGCTGCCGACAGCTAAAGCAGGCTGGGGGCACAGCTCAAGTGACTGTCACTAATTGAAGGGAGAAGACTAATGGCTACATGTAATATTTCCACAGTAATGAGAGCACTGCGCTGACACTGCTGTGTTGCTCTGTGAGAGACCAAAATGTTTTACAGGGATGGCAATGGCAGTACCACTTTCAAACCCCTCCACCCACACAGCCTAAATGTCATAATGTAGTGAACAAGCTGACTTGGCTGAGGAATTTCAGGCTGATTCTTTTCTAATTCAAAAATGGAAAGAAAATTGGGCCTAGTGGAAAAGCACTGGCCAGCAACAACTCAATGCCAGGAGAACCAACGTCAAATGACAACCAACAAAATATCCCCATGTAGACAACAGTAATTGCAGAGTCCTAGTGGTGCCACGTTAACATGATTGCTTACATAACTTTTTAAGGTATGCTTCTTTGGTGACAGAGACATGGTTTCACCAATGAATAACTAAGACAGCAAATTTAGTGTAAAGAGGAATAGAGATAAAACCTGACCCAATGAGTTCAGTGTAGTAGGGAAAGACTGGACAGCATCCACCATCTCCCATCAGAAAAATGAACAGGTTTCATTCAGGAAGCTGAAACAAATCACTGAAATATAGCAGGGGAGACAGCAGAATTATCTCTGTAGATCTTCCAAAACATGGTGTTTAACGGCTCCAGTCTGCACTCAGATTTAGTATAAAATATTTTTTCTCACTTGTACAGTATACTCTGGCTTAGAAATTCATTTTGTCAACATGAACATGTTTACCCTTGCTCTCAAACGCTCTAACTAACTGGCTTGGCAGACAGGCAGCTTCGCTATGGAGAAATGTGGGACAGCTACATCTGTCTGCCTGCTTTATAAAAGGAAAGGAGGGGAATTCATCTGGAACTTTATAGTCACTCAGGGCAGTCTCACTGATCACTGGCCACCCTTACACATGCCTACTCTAAGGAAAGTAATGAAGATGGTAATAAGGTATGAATGGTATATTATGATGCATGAGTTAGGGAAAAAAAATAAAAATGAGGAGGTTGTGTTATTCCAGGTAATTTGGACAGGGTTATACATTCAGATAACTATCAGGAAGACATTCAGTTAATTCAGAAAATTTACCTTTGTAATCTGTTCTCATTGTGTTTCTTCAGACCCGAAGACATTAAGCTTTTAACAACCAAAATATTACAATTGGAATGCCCTTGCCAGGATTTTAACATGGAAATGTTTTCATAGTGCTCTTTTGGCTGTCCCTTGTTATTGAACTCATAAAGTGCTACTTCCAGGCCAAGGACAAGTCATAGGTGATATAAATGCTTCTTAATTAATATATTAACATCAGAGGAAGTATAAAAGAATGTTTATGTGCCAAAGAATCATCAAGGTCATATGGTTTCTGCAAGAATAGATACCAGATCACACAAGGCTACTTGCTTGGTCTTACTCATTTGGTCAAATTGCAAGACTTAAACCTGTCTCATATGTAGAACCCCAACTGAAACAAACATTTGAACATGCTTTAAATGCTATTTTAAGGGAAAACATTTTTCTTTCTACTACTCCAATTACTTAGCTTATACATTTTCTCATAGCAATATTGAGATGTCACCCCTGCATCAGTATCTTTCACACTTCAGACTTTGGTCCTGTATGTCTGTAAAAAATTCTTAACTGCACTGATACATCAGTCCTGTAGTCTGTGGCACTATTTATTTGTAAATTTATTTATTCCAATAAGAAGTAAATTTATTTATTCCAATAAGAGTAGGTACTAACAAGTTGTGATTTTTGTGAAAGAAATTTTAAACCCCAAAAATCTTTAAAATAAACCTCCTCGTGTTCACTAGTAGAAAAAACTAAGCCTATACTTTCATACGATATATATTTATGATTAATCCATTAACCAAATTATCTGATTAACAGCTTTATCAGTGAAATGGAATTAGCATTAATGGTGATGTTACTCCTGTCTCTTGAGATTAGAAGTAAGATGTTTGTGGGGTAGGTTTGGACATGGTACAAGGGCTGGTGTTTATACGCATGTAGTTTTCTCCGAGGGTGGAGAGATTGCAGACATTTGTTTGACAGTTATTTGCTGTAACACTTAAAAAGTGGTAGGATGATACTGACAAAAAATTCTGCATGAGGGGTAGTTACTGAATTCACATAGGATGAAGTATTCACAGAATCAAGGCTAAGGGACACACAGAAATAGCTGGAAATGGTGGGATACCCCTAGCTGGTCTTCACTGTAAATCTCAACCTTAATCCACAACGATTGTTAGAGCCTCTGAAGGGGTTGGCTGATAGTGGTGACTGTTATCCTAAAAAACAGATGGCAAAGTGAGTGACACCTATAAATGTGAAGGCTGTGTTACTTCACTGACAAGATGCTAAGCCCTTCTGGCACTAAAATAAAAAGACAGGTGTTTTTGACACAAAAAAGGAGTATTGAAACTATGCCTCAAGCCATGTGGAGAGTCAGAGCCAATTTTTCAAGTAAAAGTAACTAAAAATCTAAATTGGGGTATACATGTAAAAGCATGACAGCTTCAGACCTTTCCCATCAATAAGTTTTTGATGAATTCTAGTGCCTGTTTTATGCCTGTAGAATTAGCCAATCGCCTTTCTAATTAAACTTTAATTTTCAAGGCTTGAATAGATGGTAGCTTTGCTCTGGAAATCTCGTGCACCTCATTTCCAAGTGAATGAAATGGCAAGCAGTAGTTTTGGGCTTCCGTTTAAGTTTGGTGATATAATTCTTCAATTGCCTCTATGTCTGCCTTAAATACAGCATGAAGTTAATCAAGTGTTCACATACCACATATTATAACTGTAATTAACAGTGTCAGGTATAGAGATTCATGTGGCCAACAGGGAAACTGCAATGGTGTAAAAAATTATGTAAATGAGTATACTTACTTTAAAATCCATTTTCACTTCAACATATTACTTTGTTTAAAAAAATATTAAAGTTAATAGCATTTCATATACTTGCTTGAATGTAGTGGTATTTTTTGAAAACCAATGAAAATAAAGCTTTTTACCAGATGGTAAAAAGTCTCCAGTGCAATTCTTTCTCAGTTAAATTAGGTTTCTATTCTTTTTTCTGCTTTCAAATTTAAAACACCAATTTATGTTTATAGATTAAAGTAAGCTGTTAAGTAGTAAAAATTGCCTCAGGTATTCACCAAAATAAAATGGAATCCACTTAAAAAAAAAAAAGAAAAAAAATGTATAAAAAATACAGCAAAATGTGCCTTCTTTTTGTTCCCAAAGTGAAATTAATTACCTCCACTAGTTAAAAACTTTCTTTGAATTTGTGCGACAAGACTTTTTTGTATCTAGTAGCCTGCCTCTTGTTTTAAACAGTACAATGATACCCTAATGTAACAATATACCCTATTGTAACAAGTACATTAGAGTATATTAAAAGAATCAGTGCCAGATTATCCTATTCTGTTTCCTTCTTTTCCTTCATGTAGTCAGCAGAGTTGTCTTCTTGGCAAATAGTCTCCTTGCACATATAGATTTGTTTCAGCTGGATAATTTATTATCAGAGTCCTGATGAAAACCGTGTCTCCAGCCACTATGTATTACTGATTGTAGGGACACATTAGCAATGTATTGTATTATGCTAGGGGAATTGAACAAAATTGTGATGAGAGGGTATAGCTATTTCAGTGACAGATGCAGAACAACACATGCAGTGAATAATATGCTGGTGACCTTTTGCACATTAACATAAATCATAAGACCATTTTATTTTACTGTTTCTCTTCTCATCCCATGTCAATGACAGAAAAGTGACATTTAACACACACACACAAAAAAAAATCCATTTTTGGGTCCTAAGGAAGCCAGCACCAGAGAAAGCATGGCTTCTTTGTCTTCCTTTGGGACAGTCACCTAGAAGGGGGAAATCCATTCAAGACTATTTTTTCTTTCTTTCTTTTCCATTTGAAAAACACTGGATAGAATCCTTTGGTTTAGGGACTAGAGCCAGAGACTTCTCTCACCTCATTCTGTGCTTGTACTGTTAAGCTGTCTCATTTGCTTTACTTTCATGACTAAGAATTCTGCATTCTTGATTTTACAAGAAATTTCCATTGGAAGAGTAGAGAATATTTATAGTCTATCCTGGTGATCAGTGCTTCAGTATAGTCTGAGAGGACCAGATTTTCTATTTCTTAACTGTCGTAACAACATAATTGCTGTGCTAAAGCTAGCCACTATAACCACCTACATTTCTGATAGCCACGTTTAAAAAAAAAATCAGTTTTGATAGGGATGACTGCAATTTACTGCATCTCGTCCACTGAAATTCAAGTGAATGCTTATTCAAGAAACTAGTTTATTTTCACAGCTGAAATTTTAGATGTGGTGAAACTTGTATGCTTTTACTGCCATTGCTAATACCAATAAGTCTCTTTCCTAATTGTTTTTTTTTCCTCACCTTTTCCTCACTACTTATGCATTCCTGTTATGCACAAGACTGTTTCAGTTGTGTGTTTGAATCACCATATACTACCCAAGATCATCTCAGAAGACTTCTTTTAGTTTGGACTTACTTCTTTGCTTCTTCCAGGAGTGAGTAAGATAATGATGTGCTTGATAGATCACTCTCCTTATTCTCTCAGATAGTTTATTTATTTTGAATAGTTCCCTAGCCAATAAGTGTCAAAAATGTAGTATGGTTTATGAAAAAATAATTTCCATTTTATGTCTTATAATTTTTACTAACAACAACATGGAACAAGAGAATTGTTTCTCAGTCATCATCTCTTGTAAGACTGTGATATATATATGGATGTCTTTTGGAGTAATGTAAAATTTGAAGTATTCTGTGATGCTAGGTCTTTTTCAGTAGTTGCAGACTTTCATCCCTATTATCATTGTGTTTCAAGACTAACTAGAGGGAAATTCAGCATTCCAAGATGTGAGGTTTTAATTTGACTAGAAAGAATACTGGACTGCTTCTTCATCTGTCTTCTGTACTTCATCCAGTCTGGTTTGGTAGATCCAGCTCTCGGTGAATGTACTTGTTCCCTGTGTATCAAGACTTCGGGTGAAATAAAGTTCTTCACTGTGTGAAAAGTCATATTGTCTATAGGACTACAAGTTTCTAAGACTTTAACCAAGCATATAAGCTTTAAAGTATAAAATTCTCTCTGACCTATATCCATAATGCTACCGCTTTTTCACTAGGGCAGCCATCTCATGTCATGGCATTCAGGTTGGCCAAGCCTGTTTTGTCCTTGGTAAATGCATGTAGGATCTCCTCCTGCTCTATGTGCCTGATTGTGGCTTCCAGGAGGGTTTTTTGAGTAGACTAGGCTGACTGGCCTGCAGTTGTCCTGATGATCCTCCTCCTTTTCCCTGAAAGTGAGCAGGAGGAACTCTGTCATAAGTCTCAAATTCAGCCTTGAAGTATCTTTTCATGAAACTGGAGAACAGAATGTTGGGTTCATATAATATACAGTCATTTAAGTTTCCTCTGTAGTCAGAGTAGTGATGCAAGAGGATCTGAGAGTAAATTCTAGAAAGTTGGGTGGAGGTTTACATCTGGAACTGTGTGAGTTTTCTTCAAAGGCTAGCAGCTAAGGAGACTAGATAAGTAGTTTACACTAGGTGACTTAAGTAGTAACATCTGAAATTATATTAAATAAAGATTATGTTTGAAGTGTATTTCATTTCACTGACTTCTGTCCTTCTATATTCTAAAGACATTGAACTGCCCTTTGTAATGTTTCTGTAGGAAGCAGCAATACTTTGGTAAGACTGAGAAGTTTCTAGAAATGATTATTAATATTTTTATTATTTTTTTGAAATGAATTCCTAGCTTCTGTGGCATTGGGTAGTCTACAGAGCAATTGATTGTCCTGTCAGATAAATCTAAGTTTGGGGATGTCTGAGTTGGGCAAAATTTAATTACTCAAAATGAATTGTACTAAGGTCACGAGGTGTAACAGATAGTACTTTTTACATGGGGAAATATGAGATTGTAAGCAATCCCCAAGGATCTGTATCTTGATATTCTTTCTTATTTGTGTGATGTCACATTAGCATCACACTCCACTGTCTATCACTATTTTTCACCAAGCATACCATCACCTTGCAATTTGCTTTTAAATTTAGAGGTAGATACTGATGAAATATATCATAAACTCCTGGATTGTTGATATTTCCATTTACAATCTTCCATCTTTGTATTTACTGATCTCCATGGGTATAATTTTACATCTAATTCCCCATGCAGATAAAATATGTTGTTGAAATGCTGTATCTTAAATATGTTGGTGATGAGACCTTTTTTTGTCCTTAATGAAGTCACGCATTTCTATAAATTTACTTACTAATTTCACATTCTTTACTCACTATAAATTATTTACAAGTGTTTATGCTGAAATCAACCTCAGAAACAAAAACTCTAATTACATTTCATTAGATTACTCTGTAGAATAGTATTAAGCCATTACATATATTGACTAAAATGTTAACTTCAATTTGTTTAAAGAATGGAATGACACCTGTGAGTCAATATTGCCTTTTAAGGAATGTAGATCCTACCACGTGCACAGAAATTAGGTAGGCTTAATCTAATTCAGTATTTCACCAAATAAAATTGCTAACATAGCAGTGATATTCTTTCATGTTTTTCTTGTTTATAAAGGTAAGAGAGGCCACATGAAAGCCTTATCAAGCATTTCTCCATTATCAAGGCTGGAGGGTTTCCTCTTATTGTTTGTTACTTTAATTTAAATCTCTCTTTTAGAATAAAATATTTTTATTTTAAAAATAGTCAATTACAAAGAATCTCCCAGAACTTTTGTCATTTTAATAATTAAAGTTGTTATCAAAATAATTTTAATGACTTCTATTTTGATATGTTGAACTTTAGTTTGTAGTCATTGAATCTTGCTGTACTTGTGTCTGCCAAACCAAAACATCTCCTACCAGCAAATTCTTAATACAAGCAAAGGTTTTGTTTGGGGGGTTTTTTGTTTCTTTTTGAGGTGCAGTTCTTCAACCTTGAAACTGTCTTCTATGGTCCTCTCAAGTCCCTCACTTTAATAGATAGAGTTTTCTTCTTTTGTAAACAGAAACACCATATTCCAGTAATGGTCAACCCTGCACATAATAAAAACCCTAATGCATGGTCATATTTTAATATGAAAATTTGTAATAATTATGTAAGTCTTTTGAATATAATGTAAGTAAGAGACACATTAGTCTCCTTGTTTGCTGTCTGTCATGGTTTAACCCCAGCCAGTAACTCAACCCACTCAGATGCTTGCTCACTCTCCCCTGTGACGATGAGGGAGAGAAATATAAGAGTGAAAATGAGAAAACTTGTGGGCTGAGATAAACAGTCTAATATGTAAAGCAAATGCTACACATGCAAGCAAAGCAAAACAAGGAATTAACTCTCTAGCCTGCCCTGAGTTATTAGCAGTTTCTCCATAGCCCCATACTGCCTACTGTTGAGAAAATGATCTCTACTCCAGCCAAAACCAAAACCACTGTCTTGTATTTGCAGCTCATGTCCAACTGATTTTCTGTAACAATCCTCAAATCCTCCTGGATGATGTTTCCCCAGCTGTGTAAACATGCTCTGTAAGGGTTTCTGTTTGTTCACTGTTCAACACCACTCCCATCCCACATTTATTTGTTTTTTTACATCTGGTCACGTTAAAATACATAATTTGATTGATCCCAGATTCCAGCGTGATTCAGAATTCCTTCTAATCAGTCCTTTCTTTTGTTTATTGACTTTCCACTAACCCTTATGTCATTCATGAACTTCATCCCTACTTTTTTATTTCACCCATTCACTAAAATCTTAAATCACAGTGCCAAGATCTGGGACCTGATTGATATCAGTAGAAGTAAACCTGTTTGATAATGATTCTGTGTTTACCTTTACATTTTAATAATACTAATTAGCCATTTTTATTTCTTTTTGTTTAATATATGTAACTACTGTTACTATTGCTGTACAGAAGTAAATCTTGTCAAAAAGAATTGCACTAGTTTGGGAGAATTTGTTTTCCATGAATTTATATTGTATTATTATCTTCCTACTCATGTCTGCCTTATTTTTTGTATCTAAATTCCCACAGGTGTGTATTACTTTGCTTACAATTAGAATGAAGTTGGCTTCTACAGCTTTCTATATCTTAATTTTTTTTCTATGAAAAATCTCCAAATTATGAAACATTTTTTCCTTTGTGTCACCTATGAGTATTCCACTATGTCAGTCACACCACGATTCGTTTGAATTTAATGTCCACTGCTGAAAGCTGTTTTCTCATCTCTTCCAAACTACATTTTAAAATAAGCACTGCTGTCTTTCTTGATCACTGTATATTTTGAGATCTGGTAAAACACTTTTTTTTCCCTTATCTGAATCTGATCAATTTCAAGGTGTCTACTGTTGGTATGGTGTCGCTTTTGTATGTTTATATCCTCTGCTCATCGCTGAACTGTCTTTAACATGGAAGACAAACTACAGTTTGGGACAATAAATATTTCTTATTCATAGTACTGAAAGATCAGAGATCTTCCCAAGAGCATATTATGAATAAAGTATTCAGCACAAAGCTCTGCATAAAATTACGGTGCAGCTTTCAGTGCATTTGGACAGTCTGTTCCCTGTTCACCCATACACAACTGTCCCCAACTCAGTATATATGAAGATATTGCAGAGGCATGTATAATACCTTATTTTTTCCTGAATGACCAAAAATATATCACATTAAGGTTGGAAAAAGTGTTAGTGCTCTTAGTATAAAGATAGCATTGTCTCTGCAGCCCTCCACTCTTGCAAATGGGCACAGGATTCTATAATGATCACGGCTAGTCATGACCTCTTTTATTATTCTGTTATTTCCAAAGCAGTTTAAAACATTTGGCACCATGACAGTAAATTGCCATAGTATTCCATGAGGTAATGAAGGCTGTAACCTATTCAGTCAAGTATAATTTTTTTAGGCATAAAATCTGTGAGATTTTAATAAAGCTGCTCAAAAGCATAATACCATTAAATAGTATGAAGGTATTTACTTCCACTGATATCTGCAGGTTTATGGTTTTGTTTTTGGTTGGATTTTTGCTTGTTTGCTTTTTTTTGTTTGTTTTGGTTTTGTTTGTTTTTGTGGTTTTTTATTGTTGTTTGGGGGTTGGCTATTTTTCCTTTGGTTGTTTTTTTTGTTTGTTTGATTGGTTTTTTTGGTTGGATTTTTTTTGGTCAACTGCAGCTCAGTATACCATTGAGTACAAAAAGCTGCTCCATTTTTTCTGCTCTTGGCTGATAAAAATTGTTATGTCATGCTTTTGGCTGGTTTCAGTGGGTGTTGTATCAGGTAAAAGATATTTGTAGGACTGTGTGTATTCTTAAGGGATAGAAAACAGTTATCATAGCTAATCTGGTAAGTGTTCCCCTTTGTAAACCATTTCCCATACATGAAGGACAAAATTTAAGTTCTGAACTAATAAGCCCTTAAGAGATAGAGTCCCTACTAATTATAATTTCCAGTGCTGCTTTTTTTTATTCCTTTGTAATCTCAGTAACCATTTTAACACCTTGTCAGACATTCAGGAACTTCCATCTGTGCAGCCTAGTGCATTTGTGAAATAAACCCATCTGTACAGCTGATTAAAAGTTGGATGTAGTCCATGTTTTTTCTTTATCCTGAAAGAAACAGTATTGCTGCAGCAGTTGTTGAAGTAGGGCCTGAATACCACAGTGTAACGCACAAGGCTAATGGAGCAAAATAGCTTTTAGTGTTTTCATTTGTATTTAATAATTGTTTAAAATAAAATCAGAACAAATTAAGTGTGACAAGCAAGACCAATTAGGAAGGCTGCAGAGTTCAAATCTGCAGTTAAATGCAGGAAGCAACTCTAGAATTTCAAGTATGTGCATTCAAGGTGAATCCAAGCAGATAGCAACTTTATGTACTCTTCTTACTCTTCTAGAAACACACTTAATTTTATTCAGTGCATGTGTGTGCTTTGCATTGGAATAGTACACAGTTTTCAGTTGCACATTTTTAGAAAGGTAGAGGAACAGTTGCACAGTTCTCTGCCTACAAACTAGGTCAGTAGAATAACTGCATCTGTCTACTTGATTTGCATCCATATTTTGTAGTCAGAGATACCCTCTCTCATATTTTTATTCATAATCTAACTACCACTGCTAAAAGCTTTAAGAGCACAAAGCTGTACCTTCAAAAGATTTTAAGGAACATCTCTTCTAGAAAAACAAAAAGAAACAACTAAAACCCACCCAGCCAAGTCAGTTACTAAAAATTTCAGATGAGAAGACATGAATAGGGAGTAAATTATCTTCTCACAAATCTCATGGGTATATGGTAAAGAAAAAAAAAAAAAAGGGAGTTTAAGAGACAATGAGAATCTTTGTCTTGTGATTTTTTAGTATCCTCAGGACAATTGATATCACACATCTTTCTCCTCTAGCACAGAAACGCACATCTGCTTTTTGATATTGTGAGAGTTGTAGCAGCATTCATTTTCCACTGAGTTAGAATACAAGTAAAATAATGACAGGGATTCTGATATATGGATCTGTGAGCTGATGTTAATGCAAGCAAATAAATCTGTGATGGCACATCACCACACAAATGTGCTAGGTTACATTTTACTGGTGCAATGCCAAGCACCTACTTCCTTAGCATTGCAGAAATATGTCTATGCTGCAGATTATTCCAAAGGTATTTCAGACAATGCTTTCTCAAGGACATTTGTCATGTGCTCATTTTGTGTTGTATTGGTGTGATGCTTTCTAAAGTACAGGAAGTATAATATAGTAATAAAATAGTATTCAACACTGGATGCTCAATGTACTGCAAGACTCTTTAATCCTATCACACCAGTAAAGAATACCATGTGGTCTCATAGATGAAACCACATCTAAACTTCCTTAGCTATGAGTTAGATCTGTTGCCCTTCATTCCAACATAAGTATAAACTCCATTCTAGCTATCTGCAAGGACTTCCAAAGTCTATATAGTGAAAGAACTTTTCTGAAGTTAGACAAATGCAACTTGAAAAACAACATGACTTTAGATTTTTAGTGAGAAATATGGAGGATTTTAGCTAGCTAAAGATGCCATCAATACTGCATCAAATGCCGTAACTCATAAATCAGGGCAACAGGGCAATACAGTATTTTATACTGCTAAAACCAAAAAGAGGAATAGAACTTTTTTGGTTTGTTACAGTAATTAACAGAGAAACAAGACTTTAATTATAATGTAGATGCAGTTGATAATTATATTTGTAGCAGTAGTATATATTCAAAAACTAACCAACCAAACAAGAAATGCAAATTCTCAGATGCCAGAGTAATTCTTGAAAGGAAGAAAAATACAGATGTTCCAATGAAAGAATAATATGAGTGGGGTTTATTCAAATAATCAAGATAAATAATTGTTTAAATATTAAAACTAATCTTCTTAGGGGTTTCCTAAGGTGTTTCTCCTTGGATGGAGAAAGGTGAGTTTGTTTATATTTCTTGTTAAAGTTGAAAAGTGAAAACACGTTTAATCCTGAGATGGGAAATGACAACTCTAATTATACACTGCAGAATTGCTGCCCACTGAGTACTGTTTTGTTGAATACGGTTCACTTTTGGTGATAATAACAATACGTCATTTGGTGAATTGTGGATTCCCTCAAGGAATTTATGATACAACCCAGGAGCTGAATAAATCCCAAGTGCTGGTGTCTGACTTAAACTAGATGAATACAGCCGCTTCCTACATAGGAAGAATGTCACTAAAATATCTTTTAAATGCTGTCTTTGGAGTTTCAGTTTCAGATTGTCCAGTTAAATTGGCTTAAATACACTTTTTCTTTTTTTCCCCCAAGGCACAGTTTAGTAATGTATATGTGAAAAGATGATAGACATGGCTTTCTCTTCCATTTCCAAACACATCATTTGGTCTATGCAGTGCTGAGCCATTAGCTTTGGGTCTATCATCTTTACCTTCTCACAGACACAGAGGGCAATTCATTCAGGTATAATCTAATAATTACCAGTATTTAAGGAGGGTTACCTTAAAGTCAAGGTACATGCCTGATGACTCATTCTGGTTTCTTTAATAGACTAACAGCAGAAAGCTTTCTCATTCCGTGTGGATTGAATCACTAAAGGTGCTCCAGGGAAGTACTGTACTGAAGACAACAGAAAGAATTAATTTGAGCAATGTCATATGTAAATCTCTATTGCCTTTTCACACCGGTATGTTAATTCTAGGCATATGTGACCCCACTGGAGTTTGTGTCAGTCTCAGACAGGATAATAGAGAGGCATAGCACAACTGAGGGAATAACTTTTAGATTTTAATAATGCTGACTTCAATATGATAGTGACAAATTCACCAGTGGTTTACACTGGTGTAACATAGAATGTCATTTGGGTTATGAATTTTATTATAAAGAGAAGAACTTGTCTCAGTTTTTTTTTGCATGAAAGATAAACAAGACAATTTGTATAGAGTCTCATTTATGCAGTGCAGTGCCAAATCAACTTGAATGTAGGAAAAGGTTTTGGGCGTCGTATTTGCAATCAACTAAATTTAAGGGGCTAAAACTTAACATTTATGTTTGCTTCCCCTGATATATTTCCTGACCAGACATCTTTTTCAGCCAAACTGTTTGAGCAGCTGATCCAAACTCATTAGTGTAACAATATTTCAGCAAAAGTCATGCTGATAGCTATTGGTTCATTAGTGCCTGAATCCAGAAGGCATATAGAAATAGAATCAACTGACAATCTTGGCTTCAAATGTGATGCACTTATAAATAGTTCAAAAATGTTTTAGAGATTTTTGCCTGTGTTTTGAGAGATGAAGATTATATGGTATTTAATAAGGTTGCTATTTGATAAGCTTGCTAATAGATTTATTTTGTTATTGTATGTTTATTTCTCACACCAAGCTGCAAATTAGATGCCAGTTACTAACAATGTGTTTATTGTGATTTTACTAAGTTGTGGTGTTACATGAAACTTATTACACAATTTCATTGACTAAAACTGACATCTGTAGTTATGACAATTAATGTATCACTCCATGGTATAGTTTGAGTAAGATGAAGCTAGAGATTTCTTTTTTTTTTTTTTTTTGTTCAACTAGAAACATTCTTGAATAAGAAAAGTTGCAAAGTGTACCAAGCTGAGGAGCAAAGTTTAAACATGGTCAGAGGCCAGAAGAATCATCAGAGAACTTGGGGGACTGAGAATCTGCCTGTCTTTAGGATATAGTGATGGGATGCCATTGGTATGAACAATTTCTTCCTCCTCTGATTCATCTTCATTATAGATTCATGTTACTAGATGGAGGAGTAGAAAAGTAGAAGAGGGAGGATCTTCAGCTGTAGCAGCAACAGAGAGGAGGTAGAACAAGATATACAAGAACTAAGGCACATCCAAGCAGCATCTCAAACAATGGGTGAGATTCCCTTATATAGGTTAGCTGAGGTAACCGTATCAGGCCTGTAGTGTAGCTCTTAGTTATCAAGAAACTCGCCATGCTTAAATGGATAAGTACAGAATAAATATGCGGGTAGAGCCTGATAGCAGGAGCTTGACAGCTTGACAAAGACTGGGACAAGATGGCGTGAATGAGAAACAGTTACAAGAAAGGAATCTTAGACACTTTTTTTTTTCCTATTTTAATCCATTAATGGCTCGAGAGCTCCTGAAAATACTTTGGTACATTGAACAAGTAGGCATGGGCCATAACATACATATTTACCTTGTGACATATTTAGCCTCCACTGAAGTAGATATCTCAACAATGTTCTTCAAGCTTTTCTACATTAGACTTTGAGGGGTCCTTAATCCCACTGATAACTTTCTGGATTTTTATGGGTCATACAACTTGTTTTACAGCAAATTACATCACAATATATCCAATTGCATAATGTTTTAAAACAGTTACAGAATTCAACATTCTCATTGGTTGCATATAATTTAAAAAAGTAAAGATGGTGAGGTAGTATTGAAATAGCTTCTTTTGCATGCTAATAAAATTTTTAATTGAAAAGAATTTCTATCTTGAATATTGTCATTAGAGAAGGAACACATGGAACTTGTAGAAAATGCATAATTTATTTCTACTGCAGGTGTTTTCCTACCCCTATAGGGAGGATTAAAGCAGGGACTCTGACCACCTTTTGTATTGTATTAGTAAACTTTCCCAGTGTGCTTTCCAAGTTGTCTAATGGACACACAATTCATCAGCTGGATACCAAAGTTTCCATGACCGTTGTGTTGTGGTATTAAATTGTTTCTGTTTCAAATGGTTTAATTAAAGTTAGTGCTTGGAGCAATTCTGAGAAGCAGTTATTCTTTGCAGCAGTTTACCAAGTCCTTAATTTTAATTTTTTTACTTTTTTTTTTTTTAATTTATTGTCATTTTCTCATGGTAGATTTCTCTTGAGAGACATGGTTTGACTGCAGAAACTATCATGGCATATGTATATGTTAAAATAACACCTCATTTAAACTGTAGTCTCAGAAGTGAGACTGTATTTGAACTACTAATGTACAGTGTAGCTACATGTGGTTTGTAGGTCAAAGTATAGCAGTGTGAGCATTTTTTGATTGGTACAAATTGTAACCCCAGTTGCCTACTTGGCTCCAAGAGTCTCATGCACTTGGGAAAAAATAATAATGTGGTTTTTAACCATGGTCAAAGTACTTCATGATATTACTTCCCCAAATATTAATTCTTCTGTGCAACTTCCACTTTTCTCTTAGTGCTGCCCCCAATTAAAGCTTTAAGCACTTAACCTCTAGTTGTGAAAAAAGCAGTTTATGATGGGTGTAATCTTATTCCCAGAGGTCTAATTATCTCAGTTGGTTCCCAATTAATCCATGAAGTTGTTAGGTCTTCCTTTTAATTAGATCTGTTCTTCTTGAAGAACAGTTTTATTTTTCATATTTCATTTTATTATTTCATTCACTGGAACCCTGCAGGGTGGGAATTCTACTTTGAAATGTTCTTATTTGTTTGATTGCTGGTTGATGCTTAATGAAGATGATGTTCTTTACCCTCAGCTTGCATTAAAGTTCAGTTTGGAGATTAGAATGAAAGTCCTTTAAGCATGAAAATTAAATGTAAATATGTACCAAGTGAGAGAGCGAACACTTCCTTTGTTCTAAAGCCTTTTTTTTTTTTTAATTCATGTTAAAGCATAATTATTTTTGGTCCAATATCAGAAAATTGAAATTGAGGTGATTCTAAGCACATTCTAAATTTGATTTTTAATGAGTTTATTGTGGCTTTTTTTATGTTATTTATTTTTTTGGTTTATTTCTTTCTTTCCCTAATGCATATATTTAAGAAGATGCATATATGAGGAAGTTTGATATAAAATCATATTTTTCTTCTCATTTTCACCTGTGAAAAATCTTTTCATATAACAGGAACCTACAGGCAGAAATAGAAGCTGTATTAAATAGTCACAAAAACACCCAGTAAATGGAATATTATCTGAAGACTGTTGGGAATTTCACTTACCCCTCCACTTCTGTGTCAGCTCTGCATGATAGAAAGCTGTATTGGTTTATCTGACAGTGTCCTTTCCTCTGCTGTGTCTCAGTGATATTCCCTTGCTGTCTTCCATCAAAAAATCAGTTTACCCACTGGAACTGTGACTCACTTCTAGGAAAAAAAAATATCATCTCTGGTCTTAACTGTGGAATTCAACCAGTCAATGAAACTCTATTGAATATATATATTGCATAGTATTCACTGACCAAAATGTTTTCTTCCTGTAATACACAATTTCTTTTTTAACATCTGCATCTGTTTGCTGACTTAATTTTTGTATTATTTTTGTGGGTAGTGAAATAACTGTCCCTTCAGAATTCACCATATCATTTAAGGCTTACTTAATAATCACTTAGTATTCTTTATACATATGTAGTAAAGTTCATGCAAGAAAGCAGTATTCAGTAAGACAGGAATGAAAATAATAACCTCTCATCTCCACAAACACACATTTTAATGAAATTACATAGGCTACATAATTAAGAATGGGTAATAACGACAGAGAGATGAGGCTGTGGTGTATTTTCTACAGTAATTGGTGGTAGTCAAGTGTAGTGACAAAGTAGTCATCATTTCGTGGTTTTAGGAGGAAAGTTATATGAAAATACAGGATTATCTTATGCCTAAAACATCTATTTCTTCTATCAAAAATTAAGAACCCTGAAAATAATTTATAATTTCCTCAGATTTCATTGTATCCCTTTATGCCTCAAACTTAGCAGAGATGCTTTGTCAGATATTGTTTATATAGAAAAGAGGGTGGTGTTTACGTTACTGAAAACAACAGCACGGAAGACCCTAGAAATGTACATTGTTGTCTTCCAGACCTCTGGATACTAGTTAAACAGTCGAAGTCTGAAGGACAGTTTCTGCTCTTTAACTTCTGTGTAAGGCTGTGACCAAGGTTTTTCATACCTAAACCCTTCAGCTCTTTTGCAGTAGAACAATATGGGCAGAAAAATCTTGGAATTCACAGACTAAGAACTTGCATCCCATTCTCTTCCAAGGATCAGTGTGATAAACAGACAAGAGATATGTGTGGCTAATCTTCTTAAGAGACAGTGTAGAAAAATCTAGATTTTCTGTGGATATTTCTTCCCCAAGATGAAAAAAAATTAGAAATGTATATGTGGGTATGCTGTCTCTTTGAAGAAACTTGCTTACTTAAAATAATCATATGAATTTTGTTTTGAAATTCTTCATATTTCTGTTCAGGAGTTTCTTCTCTGTTATCTTTTTCTAACAGCTTGTAATTCTGTGACTGTCATAGAGTCATTCTAGTAATGTCTAGTCAAGTCTGTAAAAGGAGAAGGTGACTTTAATAGCATTTTGAACAGTCATCATAAAATGCAATTTAAAAAACTAACCAACCAAACCAAAAAAATCCCCACAACAAAACAACTCCAGTGACTACACTTAGCATAAGTAATTTTCAGCTGATGCTTTACCTCTCTGTGCTTTATTCTTAAAAAAGAAACAAAAACAAAAAAAACCAAAAACAAAACAACTCAAAACAACCCAAAACCCCAAACCAAACCAAACCAAAGATCCCCAACAAATAAACCCTCCCAAGCCCTACTTACCTTCCTCTTTTTGTAATTTTTTTCCTAGAAGCAAGGAGTTCAAGTTTACTATTTTAGTCTTTCTTCAAATATGTAGACTAAATCTAATATTATAAAATTTGATGACAAAGTAGACCACCTCAGAGTGAAGCAACTGTTGCTGAGGTCTTGACATTTAAACCTTACAAGTTTTCAGGATTTTGCTGTGTCTGGTTCCTGTCTTGTCCTATGCTTGATGTCCTGGAACACAGGAGCTTGTTTTACCATTCATCAGAATCAGTTTGTGCAATTTCAAACATCTCCATATTGTAAACGGAGTCTCCATCAGTGAACACAAGCTGTATTTTCATTTCTAAAGCTTGCTCCTGACTCAAACAAAAATGTTCATGTAGTTTTTAAAACACATGCAGTTTTTAACTGATCTGAATATAATGTCGATTTCTGGCAGTCCAAAACCACTTAATATGCTTGAACTATTGATACCACATTGTTAATTTTATCAGAAGCTCTATGTTACCTGATTTTCCTACTAATGTGTACTTAGTTGCACACTGTGCAACTGAAGTAACTTTTTAGTTTCTAAGGGACATGTTTTTAATAAATATGGAAAAAAACCCCAACAAACAAAATGTTTAGGGCCAGGTAGAACTGAGGCAGAAAATTAATTGTTGTTGTAGCTGCATTTTTAGGAATATAAATGTGATATAATACTGGATTGATGTGAATTTGTACCTAAATATTTGAGTTGAAACAGCAATAAAATGCCCAATGTTTTTTTTTGGTTGAACTTCACATATTCAAGTAGCTGACCATTTAACCATATTAACTATCCTAACATCAGGTGTTTTAATGATAGCTAATGTATGCAACATGGGTATGAATATTTTGCTAAACTCCCCAAATGTCAAACCTAATGTGATATAAGGAACATGAAGGGAGGGGAAAACTGGTGTTTTAATGGAAGTAGCAGATGCTGGACTTTGCTCATACTTGATTGACAATCTTTAGACATTATGGGGAGACCTTTTCATCTACTCTAATCTTAAACTTTGACCATGTTATCATGATTTCAGGTCTTCAGACTAGTAGTGATGCAAAACTATTTCAGCTAATGCCATTGATGCACAAAGCAGGTGTCACAGGGGATGAAATAGGACCTGCTGCTACACTTTCTGTCTCCATTAGAAAGAGTGTCTTTACTGATGCAACTGGAAATAATGAAGAAAAAATAGAATTTAGTTTGAAAAAGCATTGCAGTTGTCTAAGACAAATCATTGGCTTCTGCTCCCATATGGACCAGGTTGTAAAATTCGCTATTAGTTGGCATGACCCTGCCCCTCAGTTATCAGTGCTCCCTAAAGTGCACGAAGAGAGAAATCAAGTCCAGCCCTGGAGCGGTGATCTATGAAAGTTAAGTACACTTAAGGAATAGTGTGATAAAGCTAAAAATTGTGGCTGTTAGCAGGTAGATTAAAAGAAAATAAAGAAAATACTAATTTTGTCTAAGTAAAAATACTTATACAAATATTTAAAAAAACAATAATATATTTAAAAAATATTCTTTCGTGATGTAGATTATTTATATTAAGTGTATGAAATTTTTGAGTTGATTTTTATTAAAATGGTGTTCTTAATTGTGAAGTCTAACCTCTGAAATTGCTTAAACAGACCTTTGTTCATTATGCAGTAATTAGAAAGGCACCATTAGCATCTATGCTGTGAACTTTTCAGTGTAGTTCAAGACACATAGTAGTATAGCCAATTAAAACAAAAACATTTAAGTGGGTAAGAAAACTATTAAAGCTAATTCATTAGACCTGCATATTTTGGGGTCAGTGGTACAGAACATGCACATCAAAGCAGAAAAAGCTTGAGTTGGTAATATGCCCCAAAGCACTGAAGTGAGCAGCATTGCAGATTGTGAATTTGAGAGGTAGGGCAGCCTTAGGGTACTGATTACATTGATGAGGATATGGTAATGACTTAAGCAGCTGTCAGGAGTTACAGAGACTAAAATCCACAAGGATGTGTGGCTAAGTAACAGATGCCTTTAAAACTGTCTGGTTTGTTACTGTTCAGTAACTTAGAGCCAAACTTTAATGAGGTGACCTCCACAGTATTTTGAACATAGATTAGGGTTTTTTCATTTTCAAAAGACTCGTTTCTTACAGCACTGGATGAGTTCAGAGAGATCTGATTTTAGGAACTACATAAAAGTTCCTACCTATGTTAGGTCAGGGAGAAGAAATGAAGGAAGAAGGTGATTTGGAGGAATGCTGAATAATACATTAATTAAATCATTACAGGGTCTTTACAATTCTTAATAACAATCCAACCTAGAGGAGTCACCAATGATTCTTGAAGATCGCTTTGAGGCCAGTCTTTTGCTGAATAGTTGTGGTCAGGTTGGTCTAATGTCTGGTCATATTGCAAATACTTCTGACAATCTGACGAAAACCTGCAGATCAAAAATCAGCAATAGAAATAGATGGATCAACAACTTGAAGCAATCTAGTGGCTGAAATCAGTATTCATTTTCAATTTGTTTTGTCTCACAAAAGTTAGACATCTAAAAGTTATGTGCTAGATCAAAACTAGTCATCCATGGTTGTTGTAGAAAAACAAGCATCTCAAGGGAGTAAATTGTGCTGTCTGCATGTCTAATTTCTGATGTTTAAATTATTCTCTGGAGGATCTTTCTCTTTTGTCTATAGAAGTGGACTGGATGAGCAATGGGTGTCTAGCTAGTAGAAGGCTATAATAACAGACTGTGGAAGAGGGTTAAATAATAATGTGCCTGTGACAAATTGCCCAGTTACTACAACTGAGTAACTATCTGCTCATGACCTATCCATTTTTCTATATTCCCATACTCCAGTACTCACAGACCACTTATTAAGTGTATAGAGTCAATGGTCTTTTTTTCCCCATGCTGTCGTTCCTACAAATGTTCCACCAATAAAACAGAATTGTGCTACTTGGACAGTATTGTCAGTAGCAGGGCGCAAAGTGGTATCAGCCTCAGGAGATGTGGGCAATCACTGACACCTGACCTCAGTTAAGCTTATATAAAGTGCTGAAAAGGCCTCATACTGATTATAACAATTCTTTGGGGATCACCGTCCTTCTCTCCTGCAGCTCCTGTACAGCTCTTTTAATGAGCAACTCAGTGATTTTGTCCACAGCAAGGCTGGAAGTGAAGATAGTTGAGAACCAATCAGCAGTGTGATTAATCACTGTTAACACAAGAGCAGGGCAGTACCGACTGTTGGTATGCGCTGTTTGATTTGAATGCATTTATCTGGGGAGGTGGAAGTCTCTCTTTATTCTGACTGAAGCAACCCCGCTGCTTCCAACATCTGCTGAAATCAGGCATGTTTCATTGCTATTAATTCAACATAAGAAATCATTATCATTGTGCTGAGGTGTCCAGCACCTGTTATTCTTTCTTGTCTGAATTCTAAAGTCAAATTAATAAGATTCATATGCTCTCAGTCAATAAAGTTTTACTATGTAAATGGCTTTGTCCTGGTCAGAGTTCAGTGCTTTCATTTTGCCTTGGAAAATGATGCAGGAGGTATTCAAACTAGCAAGACCGAGGAGTAAATTAAAAAGTGCGTAGCTCTCCTTTATACCAGATGTGAATAGCTCTCTACGATGATACTCTGTGTGATAAAAATCAAGAATTTGCGTATCATTCTTGCATCTCAAAGTTACATTGCCTTTTCCCTACTGTTTTTGGCAGAATATTATTTTTTTCTTGCTTTGGCTCCCTATTGAAGATGATAGATGCTTACTTCCTTTTGCTGTCAGCTAGCCAGTGAATAGCCAGTCAAGAGGAGGAGAATATAGGAGCAAGCCCCTTTCCATTTCACAGAGCCTCAGAATTTTAACTGGGGAGGCAAGCATTAAATCTATCCTAATCTATTTATTGTAGGTTGCCGTTCATCACCCTAGTATATGAGTGCCTCCTAAATGAAATAAATGGCAATAGAGAGTCTGTAGCTGAACAATGGGACTCCTCTTATTCGAGATAATTGAAAACCCCATCAGACCCAGAAAAGGCTTTTATTGTTTGTGGAATGATTTTTTTTCTCCTCCAAATTATTAAAATAAAAAATTTCATTATTAAGTTAATTTGTATAGTGAAAAGGTTTCTTCAGAGAATTGTTTTGTAGAAATTAATTTTATAGAATTTTTGGACTTTTATGACTTAAAGATCTCCAAGCTTTACATTTTCTGAATTCTTCTGAGAACCTCTTTGATAGTCATGCAGTTTCCAAGTGGTATTTTGGATTCACCATTATGACATTATGTGTTGGAGTTTTAAATTTATTTTATTTTTATTTCATTATAGAGTTTTTATAATAATTCATGCAAATATTACTGAAGACCAAAAGAAATAGTTCTCTAATTTGCTAATTTTTTATTGCTATTTTGACATTATTTTGTTTGAAATGTTATACTTTGTTTCCTAAATAATTAGAACCTGGAAGGTAGTTATTATTATTATTATCATTATTGTTGTTGTTGTTTTTGTTGTTTTCCTTAAAATAGGTGCTGTTAATTTCAGCTATGATATGGGTGACATCTGTACTCTTAACCGACTATGGAATATTGCTGAGGTGAATGTTCTGTTCACATTTTCAGGGGAATATGATCTGGCTACATGCAACAAATTGTTATGTCTTCTGCTTTTGATAGTATGTAAGATTAGGAATATTTGGTTTATGCATGTATTTGTGGGTTTTATTTATAATTTTAGGTCATGAATTTTTATTAAACTCTGAGTGGTATTAGTGATCTGATCAAAACAGATTCCACAAAATTTTGCCTGTTTCAAGTGGATGGTGTCTGTTCGACTAGTTATCTGTAGATTGATTGAAAGGGGCTTTTTATTATTTTTCCACCCTCTTTCTTAAACAGTGATAGTTAGTGAGGTGTGCAGAAAAGTGCTATATAGAAAATGTTATAGAAATTTAAATAGGGTTTTATGTTTTTAAAGAGAATTCCAGCTATCCTGAATACACTAAATAGAAAAGTGAATATAAATTTATCAACATGTATCTGATATTTTATGTGTATATATATATATATATATTGCCTCTGATATTTACTTGCCAGGAACGCTTACTCATTGTCAGCATTTCTCACATACCCCATGCCCATGCCCATCTTCTGATATGTCTATAGCCATTTAAGGCGTTTTGTTTGCTGCTCTGCTAGTTTAAGAGCAGTAAATAGTATGAAATGTTAATGAAGTACTTAGTAACCATAATAGAACATTTGCTTGCACTTTGATTGACAGTTCATTATATGAAATAAAGTCTCAATCAATAAATTCTCAGCCATTTGTCTGGCATAAGCAAAGATAGACTATTATGCTTACAATATTTCTTAGAATACCAACCACATGGAGGCTGGTAAGTACCTTGTAGACAAAAATATGACATGTAATGGAATGTTGGACTGTTGACATGAAAACTTGAGCATGCTCCACTTATGCACTGCTTAAATAAGCTGATTTGGAAAATGGAGGCTGTAAATACTATTTATTATTGGATTACTTGTATTACCTAGAGCATCAGCAACCAATACCATGAATGAACCATTGAAAGGCAGTTTTTCATATTACAAGGGCAAATAATCTCTCACATGAACCTGGTTTTATAAAACCTATGTTTTAACATATATATTTTTACTCTGCTCAGAAAAGGTGCTTAATTCAGATGGCTAAGTCAAAATTAGTTGTCATGGGTAACGTTTCCATGATTAAGAAGTTAAATTTCATTTCTGAAGGTAAGCTTGGACCCTTGGTCTACTTCCTAATTCCGTCAGCATGTGATTGAGTTCACAATGCCATTAATCTACCTGCTTCTGATTTTCCTTTGATTCTGCTGATTTGATCATAGTCAAGCCACATTACAGAATAGTGAGTGGCACTTTGGACAACTGATGAGCTTTAGCTGAAGTATGGCTTTAGTCTTCACCGAAGATTACATTATAAGAATAACATTTAACATATGGTAAAGATTAAAGTCCCAAATTTGAGTGTGGATTTCAACTCAGGTAATTTTAACAGCTTTTGAAAATGTGTTTCCTGTGGCTTAATTTAAAAAATTATGCTCAAACAGGAGCTATTTGGTATATTTTAAGACAGGTGTTTTAAGTAAATCTGAATTTTAGAGAATACTGAAAATGCTTGCTACCTGGTCTTGAAACCAGGTATTTTTGAGTAATAATGTTTCTACTTGAGTTTATATATTCTGACCAAAAAAAAGAAAAAAAAAGCCCCAAAAAAGGTATTAGTGAAGGATTAGTATTTACTTTTCCTTGTTTGTTGGAATGGAGGTGTTTTGAAAGCAATAACCTTAGTTATGCTAATATTCCTTTTTT
The DNA here is from genome assembly GCA_013396755.1 of Sclerurus mexicanus. Taxonomy (NCBI): domain Eukaryota; kingdom Metazoa; phylum Chordata; class Aves; order Passeriformes; family Furnariidae; genus Sclerurus; species Sclerurus mexicanus. The sequence continues at coordinate 556,909 of VWZF01004328.1, forward strand.
TTTTTGGCGGGGGAGGGGAGAGATTCTTCCTGGTAATTTCTAATAGCTGTATAGTGACTCCTAAATTACTTGGAAGCTTGAAGTAATTCTCAGTTACAAGTTCTCAAAGATACAGTTTATGTTAAAGAGCTGAAAGTTGGGATATTATGAAAATGTTTCTTCAGCACCTATTACTCTATTTAGTTTATTATTCTACAAATATTATCTCTTGAGATCTCAGAGTTTGTCAATAACTCTTTGCATGCTGGAATGTTCAACATGCTTAAGAGCTGCAACTATTTAATGATGCTTCATTAATTTCAGTGGAATGCTGGGAGGCATATTTTCCAAATGACATACTGATATCACTGTTCTGGGAATACATCGTGTTTTGCAACAATTACAACATCCATGGGGCAATAAATCAGTTAACTATATTCCTCTAGGCTCAGAAAATGAGCTAAATTGCTGTTTTAGAAACAACTTTTCCCAAGCTCATTTAAAAGGAGGAGGTTTAGGAAAGAAAACATGAGTACATTGAAAGGCCAAGTGAAGTGTATGTCTAGGCACATTAGAAGGGCATCATGGAGGCTGTAAGCAGGATTCTTTCTGTCACAGTATACAGCTAGAGATAATGATGAAAATTTGCTGTAAATAACTATTGCTATGGAGGAAACAGAAAGAAGAAAATAAAATAGGTACTTATGTTCTCTGTATTTTGATCATGATGATGGCTCCAAAATTTTCTTCCAACTGGGTAGGAAAAAAAAAAAAAAAGAACAAAATCCCCTNAAATCCCACAGCAGAATTGCCAGGTAGTCAAAAGAACAAAAACCGAAAAATATCCCACTTAAATAGGAGGCAACCTTAACAACTTTCTTTCATGTGAGATATGGTATAATGTATTGTAATACTGTGTAGCTTTGACTTGTTGGGCTTTTATTGTGGTGTATGTAGGAGTGAATGCATACATATGTATCTCTATGTATGCATATCTATAGATGTGAATAGATATATGCACACATATATAGATATCACTATATTCTATATAGAAGAAATTCACTATCTCACAGGCAGGAGAGCTACATGTAATGTGCAGAAAATGTGTTCAGTTCCTGCTTCACCTTTCATTGTTATGTAAGCAAAGAACTTTGAAACTAAAGAAGTTTCATTGGTGTAAAACTGAGTTAAATGTAGAAATGTCTGGTATAATTAAAATACAGGAAAATACTGGAGAATAAACAACAGGAAATCATATAAATGAAGTGTGTATTTCCAGTCCAGTGGGCTGAATGTGGAGATTGGGAAATGTATCTGCAAAAATATTGACAATTTGCTACAGTTCTGGAGACTTGGTTAAACTGCAAAGATTTCTTCTAAAATAAGACACAGAAACAAACTTGGTATGAGATCAACATCAACATTCCACTGCTTTGTTGGACTGAAACTGTGAACATGACAGAATTTCCACAGTACCTCTGCTTCCAAATTTAGTGTGTTTACAGATACAACAAGAAACACGTTTTATCTGTATTTAGCTAATTTAATTATTGGGGAGGACTGATTAATATATTTAAATGAGTTCCTTTCATATGTGAAGCTGCACCTCCCAGAGCTATTCCTAATCCCTAGAGTTATGGGTATGTCAGAACCCCAGTCAAAAAGATGACTCCTATTGACATACTCTACTGAACTTTCAATTCATTTACTCAGTAGTGGGTGTGATAAGACGTATGTAATCTTGCAAAATGCTTGTTTATGCTTGATTCCCTGTTACCATAGTATGTGAATCTGCTAAATATAATTAGCACAGTATACCTGCAATGTGTATGCAATCACGAGCATACTGTACATGCAAACTGCAATGACATATTTGGTTGAAGAGTACACATATATGTCTCGCCCAAATTGCATCTATGTAATATGTGTAAACATACACATTAAAAAGATGTCATAAAGCATTGCAGATTTTTTTTTTTCTGTAAATTCTGCCCTTTTCCCTATGTAAAATTGAATCATAATCTTAAATTAGCTTATCTGGAAAACATTAAAATTAAATGTACGTGTGTGTATATATATGTGTGTGTGTATGTGTGTATGTGCGCACGCCAGGTTTCTCTATCTGTTAATTTTGAAAATATGAAATATTTTCTTGTTTGTGAAAAAGTATCTGTGTTGCTGCTGTACCATACTCAATCTGATCAAGACCTGGGGCCTTGTGAGTTGTCCTTTGTGTCCATCTGCAATAATAACCCAGACTGTGGTACACATAAAACTGTGTTTTCTTCTTCTAATCTAACCTTTGAGGGAAGTGCTGGCCTTTGTATGTTTTCTGTACAACAATTGGGTTGACAGAATACACACTTGATTTCTGTTACTAGATAATTGAAAGGATGAGGCTCAATTGGTGACAATCCAGAGCAGAAAGATGTGGACCAGTTGAAAAGAGTTCACTACAGGTGAGCTACGAGAATGATCAGTTGTCTAAAGAAACTATAATCCAGGAGGGAAGTTGTAAAGAACAGTGGGTGTTCAAACTAGACAATACCAAACTTGTGTGGGCATAACAAATAAAGACTAAGATCAGCAAGGGAGATTTAGATTAGACATTACGAAATATCTTGTAACAGTAAGGATGCCTAAGGACTGGGTTAGAGGTGTGAGGAAGGTTTTGAAAACTTTCACTGATAAAAGTTTTTGAAATTAGACTGATATCAACTGGGATAGAAACAAGTGTAGTTCTTTCCATGGGGAAAAAAAGGGATAGAAAATGTGATCTATTGATCTTTGTAATAGCCCTTTTCTTCAATGATTATATCTTCCCTGTCTCCTCAGGACTGGTTTTAGTTCTCTGAATTAACTAAAATGTATAGGGAGTTCTTTGTTAGAGGGAGAGAAAAGTTTTCTTTGATGTTTTTACAAAGAAATAAATTTTCTGCATGTATGTTGTACCTCATGTCATATGCGAACAGCAGAATGGTCAAAATTACTACTCTTAAAAATTATTTTGGCCAAGTGAGTAAGTATAGATGTTTTCTCTTGCAATGAAATTTGCATTTTTAAAAAATTCCTACTGTAACTGTATTCCACCTTCTTTTATCCTTTAAATGCTGATTTTTCTCAGAGGTTGGAGAGACATATTTAGGTCTGTTTTTTTGTATTTATTTTTTTTTCCGCTGGGCATGTGATAATCATATGTACATGAAAATAAATGTTTGGGGCTTTTGAAGTGAGTAGCTATGAAAACAATGTGATCATTCAACTGAAATTTTATCCAAAATTTGAAAAACGAAGCATGAAAATAATGATGTTTTGTGGCAGAATTCCCAGAAAATTCCTTATAGACAGAGGTGACTTAACAGTGTGGGCAATTCAATTGGACTTGAACTGTTGAACTATATAGTACAAGTAGGGTGAGAAACGTGAACCAGCAGCAGAATACCTGCTATTCTCTTTTACATCCTTAAAATGATTCCCAGACAAAACACTGTGTGAAGAAATACTGTTTATATATAGTGGGTATTAGAACCAGCCTTTGGCTGAATCACAAAGAATTAAACAGGGAGGCCAGGAGGGCATTCTTAGGACCTGACAGATATTGGGAGGTTAAAGGCCTGGAAATGGAAAAAGAGACTATAAATAGTAGTTTGGCAGTGGATTGACAGTTGTCTGCAGGTTACAAATGTTGGAACTGATAACTTACTGATTTTAATGAGGTTTTATGTTATGTAGATGTCCTTTTACTGATGTTTGCATTTTTTCCCAGTCAAATAATATTTTACATTAATGTGGCATGTCTGTTTTGATTTGGTTTTAAGGGAGCTATTCTAGAGTTTTAAATCAAGCAGTGAAATTGCTCCTGTGCTGTATACAAGTTTTCAAGTGATTAGTAAATAATATAAATACCTATTTCATTCAGTTGGTTGACAGAGGTATAAAGTTGTACAATTGCAGAGACGGAAAAAAGCTCTTAAGTAATGCAAATGTACCAGATAATATTTTTTTTTTCAGAGATGTAGATTATGTCTGAACAGCAAGAATGTAGATAAAGGAGATTTTTCAAGACACAGAGGAAAGATTTTCCCAGGTGTCTAGGTGGAAAGATGATAGATAGAAAATATAATTTGGATGAGTCACAGAGTTTTCATTTTTTGACTAGTTTTATGGAATTATGTTTCAATTTAAGGCTTTCTTCCTTACAAATAGTTAAGTCCATTTCCTCTAATGCTTTTACAGTGTGCAAAGTTTTAACCTCTGAATTTAATAACTTCATACTTTATGTAAGTTAGACTGTATTTCTGCTTCTCACAGAGAAGATTGGCCTATTAATAGTGTCCTTTTCAACATATGGTATTATATTCTGTCAGTACTTAAACAGGACATGGTTCTTTTTTTATCCTGAATCCCACTTGTACTTGTAAACTGATGATGCAGAGTTATCAGCGTTAATTTTGTTACAGAAATCTTGCCAGATCTTTCTCATTGCCTAATGATTATCTGTGCTCTAGCTTGTATTCTATCAGTTTCCCAGAATTCACTGTTCTTTTAACCTTATTGAGTGATTTATTTTTGCACTCAGCAGGCTCTGAATATTCATTTTTTTTATATCACAGAATTGGATTTTTACATGCATCTGTTTTTACGATTTTTAAAGGAAAAGAAAGATATGCAGCCTCTTTTAGACTGTTTGTGGTCTTTTTGCAGAAATATCCACATCTTCTGTGCTTCTATCACAGGAAAGATGGAAAATGTCTCTAAACGACATGCAATCCATGACTTTTACATTTTATTTAAATAAAAGTATGAAATTAAGAATTTGTGAAATAAAAATACAAATAAAAATAAATCTTCCTTCTCTCTTGAACTAATTATTTCCTTTAAACATTAAGGAATTATGCTTCCTAAAAGCATTAATCCTCTTTCTACATCATCCCCACCTTGCTAGTGTTGACAGTCATTATATTAAAGGCCTGTGGCTAATTCTTGTATAATTCCTTTAAAGGTTTATTTAAAATGTGTAAGCATGCTGATGGAAAAAAGTCATATAGCTTACACAAGCAAATGCTGATAAATTAATATTGAGCTACTTTTGTGATACATGGTAATGTCTGTCCAATATGTGATGGATAAAGACTGAATACAAATTAATTCACTTAGTACATGAGGAAATAGAAGGGCCTAGAGATGACTTTATGTTTTTTCTTCTTTCTGTAAATGGGATGAAAAATCAAGGAACTAAGGCAGAGTGTAACAGGAGAAAGGAGGTTCAATTTTTTTGAGCCCAAATAGAAGTTCAGTATTGGAAGAATTTGAGTACTTCATACTAGAACATTAAAAGTGTTCATGGGAAAGAAAATACATGAAAGAAGCCTGAAATTGTAATGGAAGATATGGTAATTTTTCCATCAAGTGGGGGTGCTGTCCAGAGCAGGAAGAGTAACTGAAGTAGACTTTTAACATTCTCATTCTATTACAGATATTTAATGGAGTTTAATTTGAGTTATGAATAGCAAAATCAATCAGCCTGGGATGCCTTGGAAAAGCTTAGGGAATCAGAATAAAAGACGTGCCTCTGATACGGTATTTCTGTGACAAGTGCACCAATACAAGATTAGCAGTAGTTTCACTTCACTGCAATGTTCACCTTTCTACTGACTAATCTTTATACAAGGTTAGAAGTACTGTGGTTTCTTATATGTGTGAGACTCAGAAGTGTAAATAGTGTTGGTTTTAGGAGATGAGTTAGACAGTCCTGACCTATGCTTTTGGATACTGAAACCCAGAAAATCTCAAAGGTGTGATTTTTGCAATTTATACAGATACTGTCCCTGTGAATAAAATCTCTGTGATCTCTGTGGAACTTCCTCTAGTTTCTTCCTGAAGATGAGAAGTAATCTTGCTCCATCAAAATACCTTAATATATTATTCACAGTGGAGATAGGATATGAATTCATGATTATAGGAATCAACAGTCACTTACAATAAATGCTTCATTAGTAACTGACACTTAGAGATACTAAAAATTTCTCCTAAACTTTTAATCCCAAATCAGCTGAGGGCAAATGAAAAGCTATTTTAGTTCTTTATTTAAAATATTCTAGATATTTTAGTGAGCTTCTCTTGCCCTACTAATACACCACATTAAAAATTGGAACCCTGTTCTGTTGCATTTTAAAGCAATTCAGTATCTGTTATGATGTGCTAGAAAATGGGTTTTTTGCTCCTTAGAAGCTAAAGATATTTACTAAGTCCTTTTTGTCCTTTATTGCAATCAAAACTTGTAAGTGTAATTTCTTGTCTGATCAAAAATACTTGAAATTTGTTCTTATACACCTGCTGGGCTCTTGGATTTTATCAGGATTATAAGAATCCACTAAAGAACATCATAGACAAAAACAAAATAATAAAGGAAAAATAGTAGTATATATGAACATCATGATCTTCGGGGGGATTCAGACTGCAAAGGATTCTTGAAATAAAATCAGCTTTTGCTTCTTTAAGACTCCACTGCACCTAAACAATTACAGTATCTTACTCCTTTCAGTGGCTAAGAGGAGCAAATTGTAACTGTGGTAATATGGTAATCCAATTTATGATTTTGGTCATTCGTATTAGTCAACAAAGTACTTTCGTTAAGGGTGCTCTGTTGTAGGGGGTTTGTGTTTTTGTACAGAAAACAAGCAGGTTTTTTAACTTTAGAACTTTAACATTTTAACTTTAACATAAAAGCCGTTTGTTGTAACTTTACCTTTGCTCTGCTTTCAGCATTTTTTTTATTTTACAACTTTCAGAACATTCCAGATAAATGCTCATGGAAGCATGAGGAAACATAGTAACAGAGATGTTTTATCACTCAAGACTTTGAATGTTAATCTTACTTTTTTTGTTTTTTAGAATGAACCTACATACATTATTTGTTCCTCTCAGCTTCCAACTGTCAGAACAGCTATGAGATTTGAGGCTTTTCCATCCTGAAGTATGCCTCAAAGTAGCTTGACTGCTTGATGTAGAACTTGGCAAAATAAACAAAATTGAGTCCTGGAAATGCAGGAAGGTTGGCATGACTCCATCAGCTTTTGACAGATCAGGATTAGGTGGCTGACTTTAAAAAGGGATTTGTTTTTCTCATCACACCTATTTCCACTTTTCAGGTTATAGTCCTGGTAGATTAAATTTCTCAGTTGTTCTGATGCTTCAAAAGCAGGGAAAATAAAATCTCTACTACATATTTAGTATACTTTATTGTTGTCTTTTAAACACTTGTAATTAAGAAAACTTTCTGTTTATGGAGAAGAGCTATCTACCTCTGTTTCATTTTATTTTTTCTCTAGTTGCTTTTTTGGTTTACCTGGACATTTAGCTAAATTTTGTCTATTGGCTGGCATTGGCTCCTTTGTGTAATCTAAAAAGCTTGAAAACATGTTTGGAACTGTTACTTATGCAAAGAAATTGTAGAAATACAAATAGACACAAATAATTATCCTAAGCCTGGGGAATACTAGAAAGTTTTCATCTCTTGTATGTGATTTAAGTGAGTTGTGTAATGCTCTTTTCTGCAATTTAAATAGATAGTCAGTTTTAAACATGGTGATTTCCTTTGGTGAATAAGCGAGCTTCCACATCCTATAAGGATCCATTAGGTACAGAAAAGGGGAATTTGTAATTTTAAAAGCTGAGAAGAAATACAATATTGAGGGCACATAAAGAGATAGAAAACCACTACCCTGAAATGAAAATATTCTAAAAGAAAGTAGGTGGTTTGAAATAGAGTGACAAATAGTTGGTTTGATTTTTAAAAGCCAAACCTAAATGATTATAAGATTTCACTGATTAAGAAGTGCATAAAAAGATTTTCTTCTATTGTTTCTTCCCCTTTGCATCTTCATCATAGTGACATTTAAAGCCTCATTATGTTTTTAAAGTGAAAAACTTTGTCTTGAGATGTATGAGCATGACAGAACAATGCTGTTTGATTTTCCTTTGAAGTTCTGAAAAAAAGTTCTCATCACATTGTGTGACAATTTCTTAATAAGAAGATGTTGGTGGAGTGGAAGCTCAATGATTTTCTGTGTGAGTGGCAAGGATTTCCTTTGAGTTAAAAAGACTGTGGAAGCACACTGTAATGTTCATATTGATCTAGATACTATCTGTAGCTGTCTTTATTAAGTTTGCTTATTTTGGCATAATTTATTTATGATTAAATTACTTGGTCGAGTCTCAGGAAGATCAGAAAGGGATTTTCTCATTATTAAAAACCCCTACAAAAGCCAACCCAAAAAATTATTTTAATTGTTAAAAGCTTTACTAGTATAAGAGGAAACTCAAAGGGGTAAAAATATATGGCAAACATAATATGTAGATCTGTCTTAGCGTAATACACAGTGAACAGTCAGTTTACTGAGGAACAGATTATAAAATTGCGTGTTGTTCAAATGAAGTCTTATCACCACTAGATTATACTTCAGTTTGAAAAGTAAATAAATGTGAAGTGACTCATACTTTCTTCTTTCTTCTGAGAAGACAGATATAATCTCTTGCTATCAAAAGCTCTGTATCATTTATGAACTAGATTTCAGTCTGATTTGTTTTGAATTAAATTGCTTAATATATTTTATACACAATCCAGAGACTCATGAAGGAACAGTTATTCATTGTTACATTGGAAAAATGCAGCTTTATATTTAAAAAAAAAATAAAAATTTGTGATGAAACTCTTCCCATTCACCTTTGTGGTAACTGTCTTGAAGACAATATAAAACTGTAAATCCTGGAGGTACTGTGTATCATGATGGGCAGATGTTGATACTCACACTTGACACTGTATTAGACCCTTCATGGACAAATATCAAACTCACTCTTCAGCAAAGTCATCCACTATTCCATTGCGTTAGTGTTCTATCTGAGCAGCCTTTCCATGAGGTTCTGGCATTTGCCAGGCTCAGTGTGTTTGATTGCCTTCAGACTCTTTTTTGCTCTGCAATGTTAGGCACAGTCATAGCTGAAGTGGTCTCAGGAGCAGATCTTCTGCTCACACATGTCGCAGTGCTATTGACTTCACAGGAACTATGATAACAGCTGCTGCCTTGTTTGACTACAGTCTTACTTCAGAGGATAATCAGATTTAGTGGTGTCTTTGCAGGAGTATAAATGATTATTCAAGGTACAACACCACAGAGGATCAAGTCTTACTTCTTGAGAAGGCTACTTTGAAGCAATAGATACCTTTGATACACATTGTGGAATTTAATACATAAACAAATGTCTCTTCAGTGTACATGCTTTCTAATTAGGATTTTTTAGAGTTACTCTTTTGTAAACATTTTTTTTTTCGGTCACACATAATAAAAATCTGCAACAAACAGGAGAAAAATTTTCACAATGCAGTATCTTTTCCAAAAGATACACTTTTCTCCTCATTAAATGAGCTTTCAATTTGTATTAATTAAACTACTTCCTGGGTGGTCAACAATATAAGGTGAAAATTTCGTTAGGATATTTTACACCACAGCTGAACACCCTGGTGGTTTATTGCTAATTTTCACATTTTCACTACAGTTCCTCACTGCTTGGTGGGCTGTGAAATTATTCCTTATTCCTATGAAATGGGGTAATATGCCACAGTCTGTTAAATGGATGACCTTTTTTCTGAGATTCAATTTTTAAATTCAGTGTTTATGCTCTTTATGTTTAAAAATAGTCTTATTTCTACTCTGACAGAAAAATATAAATAAATTAATTGATGTCATCATCTCACCACTTATGACTCTGATTGAAGTGCATTTCCTCTGGTGTTAACCTGGTGAAGTAATGAATGGGTCTAACCTGCTGTCTCAGAATGTACCCATTAATCAGAAGATCCCTTCTAAAGGTCCAAAACAAACAAAAGAGAGAGAAGTCCAATAAGGTGAACTGCAAAGTACCTTGCTTTAGAGTTTGAAACACTGCCTTCAGGCTAACAATTTTCTACAAAGATTGGCTTTTAAAATTCTAGTAAACCTGCCAAGCTCAGTGTTGGTGCTTAGTCTGTGGGTTTTGGGTTCTTTTTGCTTTGGAGGGCTGTGGAACTAGTTTTGAGATGTGGTTTAAATCAAAACTTATTAAAGACAAAGGGGACATTGTAAAAGGAAAGCAAACAGAAGCAAGGAAAAGGAAACCTAACCAATCCTATACATTACAACGTTGACATTGCATTAGCTTCCCTCTGGCAAAGAGGAGATATTATTTTGCTAGAAGGTGGTTGCCTCTGATTAGCCTCGGTGGGAATCATCTCACCCAACTCAGTTGTCTAGAAATTGTCAAGTTGGACATCTAGCTCCTCCTGTGGTCAATGGAAAGAAAGTGACACCAAGTAATTAACACCCTTCCAAAAGAGGTGCCTGAGAGCAGTGCGACTTGTCTGGAAGAAATCTTTGGACTGGATCTTAATGTGTCCCTTGATGCATATACAGTCTCTCATACTTAAGGTATTTGTCAGGTACTCTGTATTAGAACTCAGCATCATTTCCCAATTGGGTTACAGGAGTAATTCACAAAAATATTTAATAATAACTAAAGAAGGGACCATGTAGCATTTTTTCTTTCCTAAAGTATCTGTAAGAAGTTTGACACCTTATCTGGTGTTCAGAATTTCAAAGAAAATTTTGTTTTCTCCTTTCTTCCTTCCAGATCAATGTGTTTAGGAGAGATTGTGTTTTGGGCTTTCTTATGTTGATTTTTTTTGTTGTTTGTTTGTTTGGGGGTGTATGTGTGTGTTTTTTCTGTACCTCATATTCTTGGAAATCATATACTTATATTGGGAATATCTGTTATTGATTTGGTCAGAAAAGCATTCAGATCTTTCATATCAGTTTTCTCTTTTATAAATTGTAAGTAATGGATTCAAGAGCCTTTACCACACAGATCTTTAAATACTGCCATAATAAAAATAGTTACCACTGTAGAAATTATTTGTAATTTTTTCTAAGGAATACTTGAAAAAACACATCTGTGAAAGTGAAGGAAAGATTGAGACACAAACTCCTAAGTCATATGGTGTTATATACTATTTGTTAATTAAAAGCAATACAGTGTGTTGCATTTTGTTTATGATATTAAGCTAAAAGTTACAGTTGGTAGAAAGGAACAGCTTTTGGATAAGCAGGTCTCTTCTTGATTCTACAGTACCAATGGAGCTATTTGTGAAAATAATTGACTCAAAGGACAATACTAAAACCCTCTGGAGTTAATTTTTTGTTCAATTACCTGTGTTCACACAGCTTTAGGTGTGTTTTATTGCTAAATGTAAACAAACAGATTTTACAGACTAGATTTATTCTGCAAAATTAGGACTTAGCATTGCCAAGCATGCCTTGTTTTAGATTTGCTGTAGTGTCATATGAGCGATATCCCTACATTTAATTTCAGTGCTTTGGTGGGATAACCTTGCCTAGGGGACAAAGTCCCACCAAGCCACTCGGTCACTACTCCTTCCCTGTGGGACAGGGTGAGAACATCATCTGAGAAAGATGGTAGGCTGAAATAAAGACAGAGACATTGCTTATCAGTTACTGACTTGGGGAATATTAAATTTCTTGTGAATTAAAGTATATTCAAGTAGTAAGAAACAAAACCAAATATTAACCCAACATTTCTTTTGCCCCTTAACTCATGCCCAACTTGACCCTTAGCTCCTCTACCATCACCACCCCTGCAGGCAGCATCAAAAAAAAAGGGGAATTGGAAGTTGTGGTCAGTCTCTAACAGCTGCTTTCTGATGCTCCTTCCTCTTCACACTTTTTCTCTCATTCAGCATGCGTTCTTCTCATGTGCTGCAGTTCCTTTAGGATAAACCTGCTGCAGTGCAGGCTTTTCCGGTGGCTGCTGGGGAATGTCTATTCCATTGCCTGGACCATATTGCTCTCCTTCATTCTTTTCCCACCTTGGTATTCCTAGGGCTGGTTTTCACAATCTTTTCCCCGCTCATTACTCTATTGCCCAGTGTTTTGCTTTTTAGAAACATGTTTTCTGTAGGCACCATCTGCTTGGCCAATGGGCTCAGCTGTGTCCTCTGGTAGGTCCATTTGGAGTCAGATGAAACTGGATTTTTCTGGAATGAGACTGCTCCCCACTACTAAAACCTTGCCATTTAGACCCAGTACAACTGTCCATAGAAAAAATAACACTGTGCATAATTACCTTAAATATTGAGAAAGTTCTGAGTGATCATTTTCATGAGATCTCCCTGGAGTAGCAAATGGACTCTTCCTGGCATTAAAAAAGATTTGAAGGTGAGGTTGAAACAAAGACCATGTATGTTTCCCAGTTCGTTTGCAGTATGAATTGAGAATTCTGTCCTGTTAAATTCTCAGGCTGGCAAATTACTGCTTAATCAAAAGATGTAAATCTAGGCTTTCCTAGATTTCCTACACAGAAACATATATTATCCAATATATAGAACAATATCCATATTTACCTAATCATATTTTTAAGACAGTATAGAGTCTTGCGGTCTCACTTAAAGTCTTTGTAAAAAGCCACAAAGGACTATATCCACCTCTGCATCCTCCCACAAAAAACCAAAACAGACAAAAACAAAACAAAACAAAAAACACAAACCAAAACAAAAGAACAAAAAAACCCAAAAAAACTAAAAAGAACAGTAGTACTGTGACTGTATAACAATGGAAAGTGGCATAATTTCCATGCATTAACCTGACTGGGTTTTGAAAATCTTCTCAGCTGTTATCTTTTACAGAAAGAAATTTACAGTTTGCACATTTCATAAGATTGTATTACTATATTGTGAGGTAACTTTTTTCCTTTTTCTCACACTTCATGGAAAAGTGTAAAAAAAAAAAATCCTTCATAAAAAGGAATCTAATAGCCAAAGAAGAAGCCACTCTCTGTTATTTGTCTCAAAGATTAAAGAAAATAGGTGGCCTTGACCTTGCCTGTCCCTCTGACAGGAAGGCTAGCCTAATCACGTGTATTTGTGTGCAGCTGACATTTATAATGGTACATCTTGAAAGCACTCATCTTTTCCAAACTGACTTGGTCAAGATTATGATGAAGGTAATAACATGATTAGACCTGGTATTAACATCACTAGTGATATCATCTTAGAAATGTTTTAACTGTTGGTGATATAAGAAACCTTCATTTATATCTTAAAATATCTTTATGCTGAAATACTATGTAATTAAGGCAGTGAACAAACATAGTCCTTGTAAAGAATAAACTGAATTTAAATGCAGATTATTCTCCAAGTTTTGTGGACTGCTTTTTTCTTCATCCTTTGTGCAAGTAATTTCAGATGGACAGCCAGATGAATTGAAAAAACAATAGAGTGAGACATGGAAAACAATCAAGGTATTTTCCCTTTCCTAGCTAACCTTTCTAAAATCATGCTTGATCTTCAGAAACAAAATGAAAAGTATTCTCTTCCATTAATACTAAGAAAATATTTCCCTTGATATACAAGAAGTAGTGGTAGATTTAAATAACACTGTGCATAGAAGAATTCTCTGTGGGAAGCTTTTATTTCTTCTTGAAAGTAGCTAGTATATTATCTTATGAATAAGTGTAATGGCTAACTAAGTAATCTGTACACATGCACAGCGTTTTGAGGAGGTGTGAGCTAGTCCACTTGCAGAACAGAAAGAGGACACTTGGGGCCCAGATTCATGTCACTTATTATGAGGCACTTAACTGAGACAGGTGAAATACAACTGCAGGTGCGCCAAGTTTCAGTGGCCGGAGTGTGACTGAAATCTGAACTGACTTACTGAGATCCCTACCTGTCATTAATGACTCTCCAGGAAGACTAGGAGGAAAAACCTGGGCATTTTCAAAGGATCCACTCAGATGTTTTCTATTTCAGTGTTTTTTGGCTTTTACCAACAGTGACAGGAATAGAATGAACAATGATTTTTTCTTTTCCCCGATCATGTGATATTGTCAACATAAAAGCAGAACTAACAATAACTGTTTGAGTTATCTCAAGGCAGTGAGCCCAAGAGCTGTGTCTCTGTAACCACTTTAGTTAAAGGTTAATGGTCGTTAGTGTGGAGTAAACAGCACACTGATAAACCTTATAGTTTAAACTAAATGACAGAAAGAGAGCTAGTAGTACACTAGTGAGCATTAAAATAAAACATGATGCATTGCATTTATAAAAATAAAGGCAACAGATTTTAGAAAACTGAATAATTCTTGCATTTAATATATTACAAGTGTAGTTTTATCTTCATTTCTTCTTGCAATCTCATATACAACATTTCTGTTGCTTAGATGACATAATGAATGAGACGTCATTGCTTAAGATCAAAATATGAGACCTGGATGGATAAAGGTCAGACAATGCATGGATTGGCTCACAACAGCCTGCAAAAGGGTGGTAGGTTTGGAGAAGGGTAAGGGACAGCCCATGGTACATTTTTTTTTTGTTCTGTAGGAATGCATGACTGACTTGCCAAGTGCAGGCTGTTTGGCAGATCTGCTCCAGCACTGATTTAAAACAGGATAGGAACTAACCTGAGGAAGAATGAAGCAAATGTTCTGTACACTTGAAAAAGGTATTAATTTAGACTAGGGGTGACCAGAGGCCAACTTTCTTTTAATCTGCATGCCAGCCTTTTTTCCAGGCAGTTATTTGGATCTGAACACCAGATCAAAAACAGATTTTAGACTGAAAAAAAGCTAGTATTACTTTAGCTAATCAGCATGATAACATTTTCTTGAATACTTTACTAACAATCTAAAAGCTCAGCGATTGCTTTTGGAAGATGAACATGGAATAGGAAATGAAAATAAGTAAGACCCTAAGAAATAAGAAGGCCCGGAACAGTCTGAAGTTTAAATTAGTTCTGGATTTCCATTTAGAACAGCTCAAGCTTCATTCCTGCTTTAATACTTCAGAACTATAATTGGTTGAAAATAAAATTCCAATTCATAAGTGAGAGGTTTTTGTGTTTTTTTTTTTTTTTTAAATTATGGCTCTTGTTCTGCAACCCATGAAGGAGAATCTAATGAAAAAAAAATTGTTTCATGAACCAGAAAGGGATCATGAAAAGTGGAAGCTGGGAAACAGATATAAAGACAAAACAAAGCTGTTTCTTTGGTAGTTTGGATCAAATCTCACACACATTTAGCTGTTCACAAGCAGAAGTACCTATACCAACTCCTGAAATAACCAGTAACAACAAATATTGCAGTCAACATTCTGTAATAACTTTAGGTATTTCAAACCAGAAGGACACATTAGAGAACTCTAAAGATTTTTAAACAAATTGCAAGTTAAAAAAAAATAAAAATATTATTGTTTTGATTGATTGATTGATTGAGTCCAGGTTTCTATAATTGCTACAGTGAAAGGAACTTGCATGCTTCATTTGAACATTACATTTATTTGAAATAACAATTCTGAATATCACAGTGTTATGTTTGAATTAATAGTTGAGGCCTTGGTATGCTTTTTCTCTTGAAAACCCCAAGAAGATGAAAATTTTCCATGGAATCCTAATTAGCTTTTAGGGAACTCCCACAAACCAGTATTATATTTTTATAGTTCAGTTCATTCAAGTTCTTTCACTAGGTACACTGTGTCAAGGACTATAAATCCTTATTTTAAATACTTAATCTCACATTTTTACTCTTAGTCTGAATGAACCTTTTAGAGCTGAAAGCATGTGAAGGCCTACTTTCTTTCTAGAAGGTAACAGCATACCAAATATTGTCTGAATTCCCTGTTTTAATGTATAATAACCCAAAACAGTCCACAATAAAACTCTAATTCAAGACTGAGTGTGATATTTAATTGCTTTTTTCCCATATGACCTGTAAAGAACAATGTAAGAGTTAAGGACAGAGGAGGTCTTGTGGGACAGGTTGAGGAGTGAGGAGCTTTAAAGTGTCAGTCTAGGAAAAGTATTGTGGTGCTCAGGTTCTTCGAAGATGAGCATTACCTGTGCTTTCAACTGGCTTTCATTTTCTTGTTGTTTTAGCAGAATTGTAATTGGTTTCTGTGGGCCCAGAACTTCATCCTCTCTTCTTCAGCAACATTGCCTTGCACATATAAAGGTGATATACCTATGAATATACAAGGAAATGTACAGACACCACAAAAGTCTTTTTAATAAGTGCTTCCAAAAAGGAAAGCCAAATATGTCATTCTTTCTCTGTATATATTTATATAGTTTATAAATACATAAAAAATATTTCTTTGTATACCTCTGTATATCTCACAGCAGCAGCAATT
Source organism: Sclerurus mexicanus (assembly GCA_013396755.1). Classification (NCBI taxonomy): domain Eukaryota; kingdom Metazoa; phylum Chordata; class Aves; order Passeriformes; family Furnariidae; genus Sclerurus; species Sclerurus mexicanus. The sequence goes on from VWZF01004328.1 coordinate 573,122, forward strand.
GACAGACAACCATTACTTTTGTACAGTAAAACTATCCTTTCATTCCATTTTCATGGGTACATGAGAGTATATGCATGTGTGCGAATTAATATTTTTAGACATTTGTATTTCTAGTTGTATATGAATCTATTTCTAATTTAGTTAGTGGAGAAAAATAGAGATTTCATAAACATCATTTGTGGAATGCTCAACCCCCAAAAAGGTATGTTTTCTTCAAAACAAAACTGGTTATTTTAGGCACTCTAAGAGTGTCCCTGTTTGACCAGTATGGGCTTTCTGGGGAAAAAAAAAAAAAAAAGTGTGTACAGGATAATGTATGACAAATAAGAGAAATCAGAAATTTGCAAAATCTAAATGTATCACTCACACCACCTCATATTATCACTTAGTTTATGTTCTGATGCTTTGTTAGAAGCAGTTAATTTCTTACACTATCTTGCAAGGTTGTTCCAGAAACAAATTAGTGTCAGTGATTAATTTCTTGGTATTATTTTACTTCAGTGGTGTTTACCTGTTACTTCTATTTACTACAATGTGTTGCATTTCCATAATAATTTTTCCACTCTTTTTGCTTTTGTTGTTTAAATTCTGTATAGATTATAAGCACCTCTCCTACTGACATGTCTGTTGCTGTTCTCTGAACTTCCTTTCAAGAAAAGGATGATGAACATATTACTGAGCTCCAGTTGCAGTAACCTAGAATAGAAAGAACATTTTCTTTGTATTCCATCATTCCTTTTTTACTGCAGTCTAAGCATGCATTGGAAAACACAGTCAATTTGCCTTTGTTGAAAAGTATTTTTGAACAACAGAACTATAAAGGTTTTTTAGCTTCCATTAAATGTCAATCTGTAGTTATCAAATAGGACTTCTTGTTGTCCACAAAACTTTCATTATAATAATTCTGTTTTCTGTTGCAATAGAGTAAGTTATGATTTTAGTTACCTATTTCCAAGGATGGTACAAAATGTTATAAATCCCTACTCTGCTCCTAACAAGATATATTGAACTATAATTACACAAAATTGTCCTTTTCTTGTGCTATACCCTTGTTGTTAACTCAAATGACACCAAAACATATTTATCTTCCAAATTTAATTGTTTTCATGTTTCCTCACAGGACCTTTCCCTGTCCCACCTTCTGGTTTCTTCTATCTGGTTAAACATTCCAGCAGCTCTCACATCCTAAGAGGTATTAATAAGGGCCACCTGCCACTGTGACTCATTTAAAAAGTCTCTGCACAGTTTAAGACGATAGATAATAAATATGTCCAGGCTATGGGGGAATCAGTAAAGAGCCACAAGAGAGTATTGGTCAGCATGATGGGCAGGGGGCTCAGCATGAGAGCAACCTAACCTTATGCTCCATTATTCCTCTGTGTAAACGCTCAGCAAATGTCACAATCCCATAAGCAGTCTGTGGCAGGTACCACATGCTGCTGTAGGTCAGCACATAACCACCATGGAGATAGCTTTTAACAAATAATTTTTTATAAACACCCCCCAAAAAAATATTTCTGAACAGGTTTTTCTACCAAAAAAAATCTCAGCACTTCTTTTGTATAGTTTCAAAAAAAGTTAGACTTGCTTTTATTCTTGGGGGAGCATGGATATGCTTCTGTTTCCTGTAGTTTTGAATTATTACTTCATTCAGTCAAACTTCTAGCTCTAGCAACCCTAGCTGAATTACTTACTTAAACTACTATTCCTTCTATATTTTCGGCACTTTTTTCCAGAAAAGTTTTCCCATTTTCTTAGTAATGTTTTCTCTTTGATAATAGTACATGTTACACTTTAAATATACAAATTTTATTTGCTTTAATTTGGCATGCAGTTGAAGACCATACAAGCAAGCAGCGTATATAACTCTGTAAAACCTCTATGTGGGGATGGGCATGGCAAAGGCAGTTGTCTTTGCAGATGGAGAACATATGTCTGTTTCACACTGAGCGTGTAATTTTGTACGTGGCAAAGAATCCAAGTTCTTGTCATATTGTCTCATGGGTTTTTTTTAATTTTCAAATTTTCTTGTTTAAGTTGAAACAAGATCAGACATTCTTCAAAGAGTCAAGCTAATGCAGTGAATGTGATTTTTTTTAATGTTCCCCAAAATAATATTAAAAAAAACCCCAGAACCATTGTCTAACAAAAATTAATTAAAAAAAAAAACAAACACACACACAGTCCCTAACCCAAAAGCCACCATAACTGGAAAACACAACTGAGAAAACTAAATACTGATATGCAAGAAGATAAGGTTTTTTTTTTTTCTTTTAATAAAATACACTAAACAATATGGAATATTTTCTTAAGTTTTAGATTTTGCTTTCTAGCTGATTTGCTGGAGGTCAGCTATAGGTCAAGTATGCCTTCTTTTACTGTAGTATATTTTTTCTAAAGTATTGAAAATCTTCTTTCCAAATGCTCCTTGGCATTAGAAACAAATTTGAAGAATAAAAATCTAAAATAGAGCAACATGTCTTCACCTTGAATTTAAAAAATGTAGGCCACAGAGCAAAGTCACTGCCAATGAAAGGAGTAGTTCTTAAGTTCAAAACATTTCCTACATCTCCATATCAACCTCCAGAGAACAAGGATTCAAAAAAAGGGCATCAGATTCATCTCAGTTGCACAGTGGAATAAAATGAATCATCATCTGTGTGTGTGTGTGTGTCTGTGTCTGTGTCTGTGTGCAATGTGAGCATCACATTCCTGTAGAAATTCTGCCAACATTGCCTAGATGAAACACTAGATTGGCAATAGCTACAGATTAAGTAGTGTGGTATGATAGAGGGAGGGAAGGCTTGTCTGGAAGAGCAAAGGATATATACTGGTAAGACTGCTTATGTAGTAGATAAAACTTTCTTTCTCCCTTATTTGAGTGCTAGGAATGTTATTAGTCTTAGAAGAATTATCTGCCTTTCGTAAAGTCTGACTGTAAAGTAGATGCTGGTTTTATTCTGCTTTTCTGAGGCAATCATTTTCTAGTTTCTGTTCTTCTTTAGGATGTCACTCATCATTTGGAAATTAACAGAAACATTCCTTGCTGCCAACCCAACCCATCATAACACTTTCAGAACTTTCGGGTGGGCCTCTGGAGAGCTAGCAGATAATTTGTGTTATTCAGGTGTACTGATTCAAGGACTAAGTGCAGGTGTTCATTCATTTGGTGCATTGCCTTTCATACTGATAACTGGGAAGATGGTGTTTACTCTTTGGGAAAATGTCTTTGTCAAGTGGCCATATAAGATATTTCAAGTTAAAGGTTATTTTATATCCTAGGTGTCTTTGGTTCCAGCCTGTGGTAAAAGGAGCATGTTATCACAAAGACATTTTGTGGTATTTTTCTACCGTAAATATTCTTTAGGAAGATACTGTTTGTTTGCAGCGTCAGGTTGTCAGAGAAGTACTGTGTGACAAGTAGTAAGGGTCTCAAGTAGCAGAAAAAGGTGGACAGAAAAGATCCCAAGGCTATTTTATATGCTAAGTCAAGTACTTGTGACTGAGATGCAGTTATAGAGCAATTGTACAATTTGCAAGCAGAACTTCTTAGAAGGTTTTTGTCACCAATCCGTAGCTTAAGAATAAGCTGTCTTTTCCTGAAACGGTATATAAGTTGTCAAATGCTATAATCAGCCAGCTCATCCAGGCTTATGGCAAAATTAAAAAGCCCTGGGGATTTTCTTGTGGCTAAATTATTCTGTCTCATTTTTGATCACATCCCAGAATGAACTGTGACCTCTTAAGTTGTGACAAGACTGCTTCTACTTTGTCATTTTGTGGAATTATAAATGACTTCTCAACCCTGCCACCATAAATTTAGTTGGGGGGCAAGTTTCAGTCTACAAGCTTAGTTTCACTGAACCATATGGAGTCCTACATGGTCTCACTAGAGCAGGCAGATGTCAGAGTTTTAGCTGCAAGGCAGTTTTCTGTATTCAGGAGATTGCATCCTTCCCACTTGGATGTGATGCCCAGAGCATAATTCTAGAATTAGCTTGTTATCCCTAGGGTATTTGTAATTTTAACACACATTTTTCCATATCATCCCACTGTGTATGTTTATATTCTTCAATATGTACAATGTTTGTACATTAAGTTCATGTACATGTGTCTACCCATGTATATAATTTGCCACATAGGAAGCACTGTTTACTCTTTTCTTTCTTGTCTTCTCATTGCTAATAGATGTAACTTAAAAATGCCGTGTTCACAAAAATGATCAAATAAAGTTGAAAACAGTTTAAATATTTGTCCATTAAAAGAAATACTTCCACTGTATTTGCTTTCTATGAACATTAATCTCTTTGATTTTCAATACTTACACTGTTTGACTGTCTCGCTATGCCAAATAAATACCTCTCAAAAAAGACAAGGTGAACACAGTTTGAAAAGAGCAAGGCACGTAGGCTGAGCAAAGATGGTGTCAACATACTAAACTCCTGCTCTTGAGACATATGTGGTATGATGAGACTACATTTTCTGTTGGCCTTAACATTAGCCTGATCCTCAGAGATGTCCAGTGTATAGTTTTTACAGACTTGTCCTGGCTGGGTACTGTACTTGGGTGAAGAATAATTCCTCCCCACAGATGACTAAAGAGAGTAACTGACAAAACTGCCTATAGATAGCAACTTCTGTTCCTCTGCCAGCTCTTGTTGTTGGTTGTCCCTGTGTAATTGTTCATAGTGTTTCATGAAGAGCTGTTAATCCCTATAGGTTGTGTAAAGTGATTCCCTGTGGATGATCTAATTGAAGCAATTAAGGTGGGTTTATTATCGCTGTTTAGTAACTGGACCCATATTCTCCTGCTGTATTTTGAGACTTGAAAGAAATGCTGGCTAGGAAGAGTGATGGCTATTCCTTCTTTATAAGTGTGGAGAGAATTAAGTGGTATCAAAGCTAAGCTGATAATCAGGTGGGTGAGTCAGGGGTTAATTTGCAATTAGAAGGTTTTGAAATTTATTAGCTGCTTCTTCCTTAATTTAATTTCTCTTGAAGGTCAGTTTTTGCCTTGATTATGTCTTTATTTTATCTGTTAAAAAAAATGACTGATAAAAGATTTTACTGAAACCCAGAACAGAGCACAGGGAAGACTTAAGGGAGCACATTAGCATGTAAAAGTGAGGTATTCATCTCCAAGATGACAAATTTCATGAAGTTGTGTAGCCTCACCAAACATCAGTGATAAGTGGGCCTATGCTGGTTAGGCAAGTAACACATCTGGACTGTAGTACTGCGGCACTGCCCATGGCCTGCTGCCTTGAAAGGACTGCTGACATAAAGCTTTGGACACCTTGGTGCCACTTGCTCCTTTAAGCTCTGCCATTACTGTTTTGTGATGTTACCTATCAGGTATGTTGAGTGGATTTCTGAGGGTCTGCTTTTTATCCAGTAAAAATATGTCTGTGATAACACACAGTTCTTGTCTGATTTTTTGGAGGTGAACTCTGATCTATAAAATGCAAATGCAGGTAGCACACCATTTTCTGTTGGCTTATCCACTTCTTGAAGCTTACCAGCCTTTAGCTAACACAGATAATATTATTTCTCAGACTGCTACACCTTTTAAATTAGGTTGGCTCTCCAGAAAATTTGCAAATGAGACATTAGTAAGATGTCAGTAAAAGTCAGTAGAAAAAGAGTTTCCAACATAACCCTTTCCACTATGTCAAAATCAGAAACTTAGACTGTCGCACAAAACTTTGGGGAGTTATATACCTGATACCTGCATATAATTCGTAAATGTAGTCTTCAGCCTAAAATATAACATTTTAGGTCTTTGGACTATTATGAAGGTCTTCAATTTTTGGTAGGCTCCAATGCACTTTTGCCACTCTTTTAATCTCAGCATGCTACTGAAAAAAGTGTATAAAAAAGTATAGTTTGTTCAACTAACTGCAGAGTCACTTGGCTTCTGAATAACCAGGAACTACTATTCAAAGCATGACCCCAAAATAAGACACATCTGTATTCAGGGTCATGTTTTCCAGGGTCCTTATTTCTTGAGATGTGTTTTCAACTGAAAAACAAAGCAAAAAAAAAAAACCAACCAAACAAACAAACAAAAAAAACAACCAAACCCCAAACAACTGAAAAAAACCCAGTACAAAAGTTTTTGCCACATAGAACAATTTCTCCTTTTTGATTTGGCCTTAGCCTTGTAATGTATTAGATGGGACTTTTTCTTCAACTTAATTGAAAAGGACTGTCAATCAACTTTCTTATTTGCAGTGAGCTACATAAATGTAAATCATGAATAGATGGACTACTGTCAGAGAAGTTATTCTACATTAATAGTTTGAAGTCAAGGGACAGAGTTTAGCCTCTAACTGGGTATTTTTGCAGTCTCAAAGACCTTCAAACTACAGGGAAATTTCTAGTCTGAAACAATTAAAATGGACACATCTCATTAATGTTTCTAGTCAACTGTTGTAGCATCAGTCCTCTCAATTTATCCAAGAAAAAACAAAGATACTCAATCAGGATTTTCCAAAAGGTCTGCAACTTTCTCTTTCAAGCTGCAAGAATACACACAGTGAATTTGTTCTCTTAAGTCTCTGTCTGAAACTCCTTGCAACTGCAATTAGGGACAAAGTCAGAGTGGAAAAAAACCCACAACATTTTACAATAAACCACTCCTGCTCCTGTTGCTCTCTGAAACTGCAGATGTGAAAGGAAGGGAACAGAAAAATGCCCATAGCTGAACTATTTTTGGAAATGTGAGACTTTTGAAAACAACCTGACTGTAGATCCCAAAAGATGTCTTGTGTGCACATATCAGAAGAGGTGTTTGTGCTGGATGTCAGGCTTTACCTACCAGCAGTTTTCACTACCATCACTCTTAATGGTGTCAGCAAACCAGAACTGTTTTAGGTCTGTCTTTTTTACAGGTTTACCAGTGCCCCTTTAGCAGAATGAGCAAAATATTTGTCATAGTAAGGGCAGTAAAAATTAAATTTCATCTGATATCCTGAGAAGTGTTGAGATTGCTCTGTTTAGATACCAGTGTTCAGCCAGGGTGCTGCTGGGTCCATGTTGAAGTATTGAAAATAGTTGGTAGATTTATCGTTTTGCATCCTTGGCATAAGCTGCTCTCCAGCAGTACACAAACAAGCACAAAAATGTAGTGAAGATCAGCTTGGCAGATAAGAGCTTTTCAGTGGCATTGAGGAAGACATTTTTCATCTTAATTATGTTTTTTGAAAACTCTGAAGGGATTTTGACTTCTCTTGACTGCTTAACTTCTTATCTGCCAGCCATCCAGAAGGGAGAGGTATGTGCTATGCTAGGATGCAAGTCATGGTTGCCATTTTCTTTGTAGTCTTTTTGTGTTCATGTTGTTTTCATTAAAATAGTTTTAATTTCCTTTCTTAAAAAAAAGTAAACTACTTGAAATATTTTTTTGCCTGCTAATTCAGATAAGGGTTCTTACAAAAGGCAAAACTGATCACTTTGTACCTACTTTCTGCATATTATCATATGAACACAAGTTCAGCACAACTTGCAAACTTGTATTTAAAGTATTCAATAAAACATGCATGTTCTCTGGGTCTGTGTATCTATACACACACATACATGTAGAAATTTGTATATATGTATTTGGAAGCTTAGATAGAACCAGCACTAGGAAAAATCTAGTTTTCTTGACTGTTGTGCTTGTCACATACAATTTGAGGCTTGGGTTCTGTCTTACTGAAATACAGCTGCATGCTATATAGTGAAGGTTATAATCATCTAGTTAAATTAAGACAATTATATGATATATTCTTTTTATGCAAAAAATCATGAATACGTTTATACATAAATCTGTCAGTAAAAATACTATTTAAAAATTAATTTATCTGAGGAAAAACTCAAAACATTCTTTTCAATATGAAAGTCTTGAACAAATTATTAAAAACTGAAAAATATATACAAGTTTTAAAATATAATTTTAAATGCTGTGTAACATTATATGATACCAATACTGTGTTGTTAAAATGTTGAATGTCCATTGCAAAACTTGACTTCTTAGAATAAAAAGATAACTTATCCTTCCATCCAAAAACCCCTACATAATTTCCATTTTGACCAATAAAAAAATAATAAAATAGCTTAGACTATCAAATCTGCTGTTACTTAATATAACAGAGTGTGTTCTGTTAAATCTTATAAGTAATATAAAAGAATTTTGTATGTGTTGCTCTTCTAGTTAAAAAGATGCTGAACATTTGTAATGGTGCTGAAATAGATAATTTTTTTTGTCTTTTCTGCAAAGTATAATTCTAAAACTTGATCTAATATAGTCAAAGCAGTTGTTTTACAACAATGAATCTGTGTTATCCGAGCCAAACAGTGCTTATCCAGGTTTCAGGCTGAAGTCAGTTTTCAGTTCAATTTTTCCTGTCATATTACATGACTGTACACAGCTTCTGTGTGCTGTTAATAGCTTTCATGTGCTGGGCATCCATTTCAACAGTAGTTGATTTCCTCTCTTGCAAGTCAGAGTTTCCAAACAAAAAACTCAACCAAACAAAACAAGACAACAAAAGAAAATAAACCATATAAGTAAACTTTCAAAAAAGTTGTGAATCTATTAAAAGTTTGCAGAAAGTCTGACAACCTTACACTGCTTCTTTATTACTTTGTTAATTTCCTTACCTGAGTTTAGACATTCAAATGGGAGCCAATTGACCCAATCCATGTGAAAAGTAGATGCCTACCATCCACAATTCTTCTCATTTTAAGGTCAGTCAGGACTCATGCTCCTGACATACCTGAAAAAGAAGATGGGCTGGCTAGCTTACGTTGATATACAACTTCTAGACATTTAAAAAGTGAGGTGATTTTTTAATGTAAGTACATATGAAATATGTATGAAATTTTTATTTCAAAATTTAGTAGTTATCAAGTAGTCTTTTTTGGTCATTGTTGGTCATATTGAGTATCCTGAATTTTGAGGGTATTTGAAAGAATCAGTATTATGTACGGATTAAAAAAAAAATACAAAACACAGAACCACTGGAAAGTATGTCCTTTAATTGAGTATACCTTAGAAGTTATACTCTGTAGTGTCCCTGCTTCTCAAGGCTGCTGTTGTCATTCTAGGCCAGTAATTTTCTACATCATCATGGTGTTACAGTCATAAATATCTCATTCCTTGTAGAATAATTGCTTGTTACTGTTATCTGTGCAAAAATATGATTCTATCATGCAAAGAAATACAGAAGTAACATAGATCAGCTGTAGCCACCTGGCCAGTTAGAAGAGTTGTCACAGCTCAACCAAGCTAAACAAAGCTTTGGGTCCAGAAAGTTCAAAGAACACATGATAAACTGCAGTCAAGAGACCTTCCAGATTTAGTGCAATGCTTACACCTGTTGTATCGATGGCAACAGTGTATCACCAGGCTACACTGTTAGAGTCTGTAAAAGGGAGTGATTAAATTAAATTATGGTAAATAATAGAAAATAATAACTAATGTGTGTTTGACTGTGAAAGAAGAAAAAATCATCCTATTCATTTTATTGCTTTACACAAATATCTGCTTACTGCATTCCACCACTTGCAGCATAGATTATTTCTCTATTGTACATTTTTTTGTAATTATTGACATAAGTATGTACAACATCCACAAGGGATTGTCCGTAACAAAGGTTCCTAAGCTTTTGGTGCTACGCAGCATCAACTATGGTGCAACCATAGGAAAATGAAATTGTTTATTTTTGGCTATTAAATCAGATTACACTCTTAAAATTTGAGAGGCTGTGCATGAAAAGTTGTCTTTTCAAAAACTTTACCATTAATGTTGCTATTCTATTACTGGTTTGTTTGTTTTTTTTTAAATCATAGTGATCACACTGGACATGATTCTTTTCTCACACAATCATAATAGTAGTATTGATTTCAACGGAATTATTATTCATTTGCCCAGTGTGAGCAGAGAATCAGATTAATTCACCAAAATTATTTTCTTGCCATATTGTAGGAACTTATTACTTTTTTTTCTGTCAGACATAATCATGATAATTTTAGTAGGGAATAGGTTAAAATAATCTTCATCCAGTTGGGCAAATTGAGTCAGCCTGCTGCTGTGCTTTATAGCCCGTCTGTTCTGCCAACTTATTTTTGATGAGCTTCTTAGAAATAGCTGGTTTTTTGCCTGTGACTTAGGGTAGGTTTGTGTGTAATTATGCTCTTAGTAACATTGCAAGTATAAAGAAAGAAGAGAAAGAAAAAAGACGTAGGTCTTTTATGGGACCTCTTGTAGGCTTCTGTCTCATTATGTTAACAATCTGCCTAGAGAACGGTGTCAGATTTAGAGAGCAGACGAGATTGATTTACTTTTCAGGCCCTTCTACCCAGCCTAATTATTGTGTTACAAATGGCGATTCTTTCACCCCTCTGAAGGAGCACTTTGATTAGTGTCTGCAATGCAGGTGCCAGGGCTTAATACGGTAAGTGCATGTCAACTAGTTTCTTTCATCACATAGTCAAACTGTATAAAAAAGCCATTGCACAGTAGGAGCTGATACATGGATTTACCAGAGTTTATATGAGCTTAAAATTGATAGGGTTAAAACAGCTACGAAATTTACCATCTTGTTTTGTTTAATTTTTCTTTTGTTATTCTAGAAAACACAAGAAAAATTAGTAGATGCAAAATAGAAATTAAATTTGTGCGAATAGGTAGTTTGCCATTGTAGAATTTTATTTAAAATTCAGATCAGATTTCTCCCTTCTCCCTGCCCCCAAGACAAGATTGAATGGTTCTTCTCACAAATTAAGTTATAGTTTCAACATTATAGGCTCTCTGCTCATGTACTTGATGACTTATTGAAAGGGTTTTATTATTCAGTGATAGTAGACTGACAGTTTTTCATTGCTTAAAGATTCATTTATAAATAGCTTTTTTTTTTTTTTTCCCAGTTGAGGATGACTACATAAATACAGACTTGGATTAGTAAATAGAAACACAGGATAATTAGCACTAAGTCCTTTAAAAACTAATGATCAACATTCTTGCCAAATTCAATGGAATTCACATCAGACACTAGACTTCCCATCAACTTTCTATTTCAAGTTTCTCACTTGTTTGATATTTTGTCTCATTTACTAGAAAAACGGTTGGGTTTTTGTTTTGTTTTTTTTTCACTATGCATACTAAAGGAGAAAAATGTAGAACATAGCCAGTGTAGAATTCTTTCCTAAATAATTTATAGAAGCTAGCACTATAGAAAAAGGGGGTGGGGCAATGGGGAAATTGTAGGAATGCTGTTATTCTGAGTGGCACACGAAGGTGAGGCTCTTGAGCTCTCTGAAGGTGGTGTAATGTTTCTCAAACACCTGTGTGTTTGAGTTCCTGGCTCAGAGAACACCTGCTTCTTCCTCAGCTACCTCATTCCCTTTGGATCCTTATGAACTCTGTGAATCCTTATTCCACATTTAACTAGTATTGCATGTTAATAGGTATCATTTCCACCTCAAATGACTTTCCCATGTTCAATTTTATAAGTGTTCCTTTTGAATTATGTATGAATATATTCTAAAGTATGCAAAAATTGCTGGATCTTCTTAACTATTTGGTGTGCAATGTATTTAGATTCTTAGGGGTTTTTTAATTTTATTTTCTAATCATGGATCATCATATGGAATGCAGCTGTCGAAATGAGTATTTGTATTATATTCAAAAAAATCTTCCAATTTTAATAAAATAGATGAAAATACAGAGACAAATGTCAAGTCCAAGTGCAAGAAAGACAGGAATAAAAGAATACTATGTTTACTATTGGACATTATCTCTCCTATATTTCTCTAGTAAAATAGTATCTATAATCTTAGTCTCATTTTTCTGTACTGACTCACTAAGTCACATGCAGTGTGTGGTATAATTTTAGCTTTTGGGGATGGTGCTTATGCTCAGTGTTTGCAGAATACATATCATATACTTGAGTGTAATTTAAAAAACAATCATAAAGGGGCAGTGCCACTCTGACATATGCATCTTGCAGCAGAATGAGTTTGAAATTTGGTTTCATAAGCTTTTAATGAAGTAGTAGTCAGGAATTTCAATAGACCACACTTTCTCACACATACTGAAGAAACCTTACAGTAAGTGGGAATAGAATTTGGCTGTATATTTTCAGCATTTTAACTAACTAAATAAGAAAATCCAGCATAATCTCCAGACTTGTGAATTTTAATTCAAACTTTTGATTCAGATCAGGCAATTACTTATTTTTTTATACTTATCTGCTCAAATTAAAATATGAGCAGTTTCAAAGCTGTGGCAACATATTATCATGCTTGCAACACTAATTACAGCATAGCTTTTTTCAATTGCATGAGAACACAAAGATCATCTGTGTCATCATTCTTGCTTGAGCATAATTATGACCCAGTGCTTTAATTTGAATTGTCCAAAGGAAGGTTGAATTAACTTCCTTGCCAGTAAATATAACAGCTGGGATTCTGTTAGTTCCCTGCAGAGATCTCTAGGCAGAATTTATCAGAAATTTCAAGTGCAAAATAAACTGTTGTGCTATAGCAGTCAGTCTGCACAGTGATATGTGTACAGCTGTAACAAGCAGAAATATACAGTTAAACATGGTGAATTTGATCCCGTTACACCTTTCCTATCAATACTACTTGCGCATTTGATGCACCCAACATTTACTTCATAAATATGGTTTTTATGGTAGTGTGTAGCACATGATATTTTCCGACTGTGAAAACCAATTATGTTTTGGGTCTTTGAACAAAAATTAAAAAAATGTTCTATACAAATAGGAGTTAATGCTGATAACAGAAGCATCGATGCTTTGTTTATCTCTCTGTATCTCACATAATTTCTGATTTGAGTTTTTAGCCACCTGTCCAGATTTGTTAGTGTGCTTTTATGTTCATATCTTAAGGACATCTTGATGGTTGGCCAGGGGGTCTTGCACTGACTTTCTAAGGTTAAGAGGTTTGATGCAGTACTCTTTCAGTTGTGCAGAGACACTTAAAAGCAATAGAAACAAATACAACAGCCATATTATTAATAGCAGCACTAGTACTACTGGAGCAGGGCAGCTGTAGGAGCAACTGCAGCTCTGTGAACTCTGCGCCAGTCCCGCTCCTCTCCAGCGCTGAACTGTTTTGTCAATAGCTCCATCTGCAGCTCATGGGCAGCCGGGAGCTGCGCTGCCAGCCCAACACAGCTGTCTGGGAAAATTGGGTTTGAAAGACAACACCTTAAAACACCTTTTTGCGGTTGAAATTTTGGCACTGTCAGGTTTTATATGATTTCTGAGAGTATAGCCGTAGGCTCTGTCAACGGGAACTCACTGGGAAAGAAGCAGGGAGAGAGCAAAAGGAGAAATGAGGCGACACTGCTGCTGAGGACCTGCAAGCAGGCATAGTAAATTCTCCAGCTAGCTCTTTAAATATGTACACAGCAAATTAACCTGAAGGATATAATTTTTTTTCCATTCCTTTCTGCAAATATGCTTTCATTTGCAAAGGCCACTCCTAAGCTTTCGGCCCTTCAGTACCATGTGCCTTGCGTGAGGAGAGAATGAGAGCAATGTAACTAACTCTGCCAGAGCTGTGATTTTAGTGGTGTAACTTGCATGACCAGCAGTGGCAAAGTCAGCGGGATTTCCTTCAGGTTGTGGGCCAGAAGTTAGAATTGCTATTTTTAACCAGGGTCTGTAGTATGGCAACACTAGAGGGCTGTAGCAGTCTTTTCTAGTCACCTACTGGTGACAAGGTTTTTTTGTTTTGAGTTGGTTTGGGTTTTTTTATTCTGGGGGTGGAAGTGGTACTGCTAATGGAAGTCCTTGCACAGGGCAGGAGATATGAATGCATGTGCTAAACAGGTTTCAAACCAGCATTAGTTTTAAATGTCTTTAAATTATCATAATGCAAGCAGTTAAGTTACGAGTGCATATATTTATATGTCCTGACTTTTAATAATGTAGTAATTGTCATTACTTTCTAGAATCATTCATCATAACATATGTTTCTTCCTTACTTTATTACTTCAATTAATAACGAGTGTAGGTTTGTGTGTGTTTTTTTTATTTTAATTTTGTTTTGTTTTTTGTTTGGTTGTTTTTTTGGCAGGGGTCAGGAGGAGTGTTAGGTTCACTTTCATACATGGAGGTATTTCGAATTCTCCGATCTCTGTATATATAGGGTTAAAAGGCTGTATGTTGTCTTCAGAACACCTTCAGATATCTTTTTTGACCTATTGGTGCTGTTGACAAATTAAAATGCCATTCACTATGGACAGGAACATTAGTCAGTAGGCAACAGTCGTTCCCTGGCCACAGAACACACTATACAGAAAACCTTCTCTTCCCCTTTTCACTTCTCATGACAGCAATCCTACCTACATGTCTGTATAGATGGATGGGGCTTTGGTATATTTTAAAGATTAACAAATTTAGATCACTTCAGATAGGTGTGGAAGTAAATTCTGCAGTGAAAGAGCACTCATATACCTTGTCATTATTTCCCTATCTTCCACTCGAAGGTGCTTCAGTGCTGTCAGTAATCTTAACTCATGGGGAGTGAGTCAGTCTCTCAAAAAAGCAAACTTCAAGTCATTTTGGGCTTTATAGGTCAAAAACAGCACTTCAAAGTCCACTTGAAAAACAACAGGCAGCCAGAGCAGATTTGGAGAGCAGATGTCAAATGCTCATAAAGGGATACAAAGCATATCAAGTAGAAGAGGACCTTCCTATACCAGATTGTTTCCAGGTTGATTTACTGTGAGACCCAATGTAGGGTTCATATTAGTAGCCAGATAGCTTCTTGCTAAGGACATGTTTGTAAACGCTAAGTTATGATAACGTATTATAACACAGAAATATAAATATGCATTGAAAGAAGAGTGTATCATCATAATTTTCTGTGTTAGGAGGTGTAAGGGAGCAATACTGCCCAGTATACTCCAGTTTCACCTAGGAAGAAGACACCTTTATTCAAAATTCCACTCACTTGCAATTGTTATTGCCATTATCTCTTTGGGAAAGGTTCAAGGATTGTAATATTCTTCCTTGGAAATCCGAAATAAGAAGGGAGGAAGTCAGAAGCAGAAAAAAATTGCTCCTACATATTCCTCTGATCTAAAAGTCTTCTGTAAGTCTTTATATATGCATTATAAGTAGAACTACTTTTAGTGGAAACAATTCCCTTGCTTACAAAGATAACTTAAAAATAACTTCCATTTCAAGCATTGTATTTTAAGATTTCTTAATAACATGTTATATGAACAACAGTAATTAGTATATTCAGATTCTACTCTATAGATCAAATTTTCATTTTAAATCTAAATATTTTTTTCCTCCTTCTATCACTTTATTGTTGCAGTATATTTCATTTAATCTCTGTATGGTATTTTTGGAAACTACAAGAGTTTGCTTGATTTTCTTAGATGGCTCAGGATGTGCAAACCATGACCAATTTTCCAAGAACCTAAGTGTCATAAGAAGCTAGTATGCTTTATAAACTCAGTCAATCCATGCTTAAATTATTTGTGAGGCCATTTTACATCATGATGTACTACTGTCAAGTAGAGAGTGTCAGCTCTTACCAATATGTATTGACATTATGTGACAATTGTACATAGGCAATAAAGACTGCAGCATCTAGTCTGCTATATCTCTGGTATGTCTTACTGTGATCTCCTTGACAAGAATGTTGGTTTTTTGTGGGGGTTTTTTTCCGTTGCAGATTATAATCACATGGATTTTGTTTCAAACTAGTATAGAATAGCAAAGCTTTTGCTGCTGTTTTTAAATGTCAAAATACAGTGCTAGTAGGGTTTGTTTTCAGCTATTGCTGCCAGGTGTTCATTACAAGAGAGGAAAACAATAGATACTCCGACTGGGTAAATAGAGGGGGAAATCTTACAAAGCTGGAAATGTAAATCAGAGTTGTCTCTATCCCAGCAATTCTTTGTATTTTCTTTCTGTTACGAAAATACTGTAAGAGTGAAAAAGCAAGACTGTCCAGGAAAGGACAGATTAAAAATGTACAACATATTCCTGCCATCACTGCAGCAAAAAGGAAATTTTGGGACAGCATAATTCACGTTTGTAAATTATTGCATATTTTATTCTGATCTGATGGTGCATACAGTATCTGTAATATTTACAGGGAACTTGGAAATCCACTAATCTGCTTAAGGGGCATCAGGGCTTATTTAACTATATTTTTGCTTGGCATCAAGCAGGGCTTAATGTGAACTGACCATTCTGGATGATCTTGTTGAGCTCAACATTAGTGTTTTACTGATGTAATAACTTATGGAAGTTAAAAAGAAATTTTGTGAAATCAGTTATTTAGTTTATTTTATTCATTTATCTGACTTTGTAGCATTTTCCCAGCATCAACTGTGAATGGCATGACCAATTGGCTTCATATTTGATTATACAAATAAAATATTAGCTAAACTTTCCATCTTGAAGAAAATTAACCAAGAGGGCATTTGTACTATATGAGGGAAATTGGTTCTTGCTTCTCTGCTATTTTGTGTGTGGAGGAATTAAATTATAATGCTTATTGTATCAGTAATTCAGTTTTCTGGTGCCCCATAAATTTGTAAGTGGTTGGTATAAAGACATAAACAGCTAATTCTGATCAAATATGTTACACAGATGTGAATTACACTGTGAGCACTGTAAAATCTTGGAAAGTTGGACCATGTTTACAAATGGGAAACTACTGCTTCAGAAAAGCAGTCACTTTCACAAAGTGAAAAAAAACTTTGGAGAGAGAAATACTGGATAAACAATGGAATGTGAGCTCACAAAAATGAAAGGTTTTTAGAGATGTGGCTATGCAAATATTGGGTAAGACTCAGCAGATTATACTGTCCCAGCTCTTGGCATTAGTATGACTATTTCATGTATATTGTGTCCTATTCTGATGCCATCATTTAGGAAAACAAAACACTAAATGTCAAAGAAGCACGAAGAAATGATTGAAAGGACTAGAACACGTGATTTGCAATGCAAAGCTGAGCTTAGTCTAAAGAAAGAGAAGTGTACTTAGATATTTGATTAGAAGCTATAAATACCTACATGGAGAACAAAAATTTGTTAATGCTGGTCTATTAAGTCTGTAGGCAGGAAAACATCAAGGTGTAGTGGCTAAAAGCAGAATATAGACCAAATCAAACTAAAAATAAGCTAGAGATTTTAACTAATCCTGGAAACTACTTTCTGATGCAATTGATAGATTTTCTGTCACTAGAAATAAAAATGTGACCTTTATTCATTTTTTCCCTTTAAAGATATAGCCTAAATCAAGCAAAAATATTGAATTTGAAGCAGAAATAATTGAAGTGTAGTATCTTTAATGTACAGGAAGTCAAATAACCACAATATTTCCTGTCTTTAGAAGTGCATTAACCTAAAATAGAAAGCATACACACTTTCTGCTTCTTTTCATTTCCTTTCTATATCCTAACTGTTAAACTATGTGCCAATTTGTTGTCTGCTCCTGAAAATACTGTGTGTAGAGAGCTTCCATTTATGTCAATAGGATTAGGGAATCTTAAGGTCATTCCCTTAATATAAAATATAATTTATTTGGATATTGGCTACCTTGCAGTTGATACCATAACGAATTCTACTTACGTGAAAGCATACAGATTTTTTTTCTTCCACTCAAGGATGTATAGCATTGCACAGTTGACCAAGTGTATTATGGGAGAAGTTCATCTTTCTATAGAGGATTAAGTACTACCCTTCCCCTGAGGCAAAATGCCAGATTGATTTGATGGACCAGTTTACCATAGCAAATTGCATATTCCAGAAGCACTCTTGACCAAGAGTTACTGTCTGTAGTGTACCATCTGTTAAAAGCCTGATATCTCTAAATTTAGATGATTGGTGCAGTCAATTTGGATAGTAAATTATTCATTTAAACACTGTAGTGGACACTTCACCACATGAAAACCTGCTTCTGTTTCTTCTGAAAATTTAGTTAAGTAGGATAGAAAACTGGTGGATAAAAGCAAATCCATTTTTTGGTACTTGGAACATATACGATTACTTACATCCACAGAAAACTATAAATCAGTAGAACTGCAATTATAATGTGAATAGACTAATTTGGCACTCAGGACCATAAGTTATGAAGAATGAACTCAGGCACTGCAAACTATAGTACCGTAATTACATTACTTTGAGCAGACAGTTTATGGGTTTTAACATCACACCACATATGTCTTTAAAATATTCTATCCTGAGAACAGGAGAAAGCAACACAGAATGTACAGCTTCAGATTTTTTTCGGTTTTCTTCCTTAATACTTCTTTGTCCTTGTATCCAATGGGGAAATGTGTAACTCCTGTGAGAAGAATGACTGGTGACAAGCCTCACTTGCTGGTTAAGCTGTGTAAATTGACAGGGTGTCTGGGCTAGGCTGGTGATGGGCCAGTAGTTTGTGACTGCCAATTGGGCCAAAACCCAAAAATTGGAGTGTCTCAGAGGCTTGCTGTTAAAAGTGAAGTTTCCTTGACTGTGGGATATACAGACAGCCCACTCCTGTACTGCAACATGTCCTAAACCCAAATTTAAGTGACAGCTGCAGACTGAGCTAAAAAGTTAGTAATGAGAGGACAAGGAAGAAAGGCTTTAAACTGAAAGACAGTAGGTTTAGATTAGATATTAGGAAGAAATTCTTTACTGTGAGAATGATGAGGCACTGTAACAGGTTGCCCAGAGAAAGTTGCAAGTGCCCTAGCCCTGGAACTGTTCAAGGCCAGGTTAGGTAGGGCATTGAGCAACCTGCTCTAGTCGAATCAGATGTCCCTGCCTATGGCTGGGGGGTTGTAAACTAAATAATCCTTAAGCTTCCTGCTGACCCAAACTACTCTGAAATCCTATGATTCTCATGGATATTATGGGTTTTGCTGGTAATGTTTTTGCATTGTTTGGTTTTTAAGCAGCCTATGCACTGACAAGAGAATACCAGGAGCAGTGGGTTGGGTGGGTTTTTTGTTTCTTTTGTGCTTCTTCTTTGACAGCTCTTAAGACAAGATGGACTGTACCCTCTCACACTCTGTGCTTCTGCCTCAGCATTTCAGTTTTGTCTTTTTCAGCTCCCTGAAACAGGCTTTGCTGGTACTGTCGACCCATGCATGCTGCCTATCAGCAGCTTCAAAGCCTTTGTAAACCTTATATCTAAGTAAAGATGGCATTTCTAAGTAACTTTGAAAGGTAGAAGTGAAACATATGTGGTACATTAGGAAATTTCAGTGCTGTTTCAGCTATAATTCATGCTGGAGAATTACCGAAGTAGCTCAGAACTGCCACTTTTTCAGAGGCATCCACAGGAGCCAGTGGATGGTCTGTTACTCAGGCGTGCATATAAAGGCAGGATTGGCAGCAGTTGCAGTTAGTGTGATAGATAGTAGATGATTAACACATAATGCATAGCATTCACAGGCTTGACCTCTTGTTCAACGGAATCCTGCATTGTAATTTGTTTTTGTTTTTTTCCTTTTATTATTGACCACGCTACCTGTATTTTAGAATAATATAGTGTTGGTATGGTGTGCTTGCACTGATCTCTGTTGCTGACGATAGGTATTTCTGAGAGAATTTTCAAATCAGGAACAATGATAGTTTTCACCTAAAACTTGCTCTAATGAGAGTTTTTGTTTGAAGTGATGAGGTGAACACCGAAATATCCATTGCTGATTTGGATATGTGTGTCATTGATTATGCAAGTTTGTCAAAGGTGTCAAATAAAAATTTAAAGGTAATGTACATAGAACTCAATCATAGAAGCAGAAGTCTGTAATTCTGTAATGAGTAATTTATGTGGGTTCTTTTCTGTGGTTTTTTTTTTTCCTTCCAAATAAACAATGAAAAATATTGGTCCAATAAGCAGTTTCCTTATTTAGAATATAAATGAATATAACAGTAATGTGTGGCTTGGAGGGGAGGGGAAATTATTGGTGTTTTTTAAAAACTAACTACAGACTGCATGTACATAATTATGAAACACTAATTACTTAAAGGTCACAGAAAGAGTTGTCAATTTTTTTTAATATCCCATGGTTCCTTTTTATAAAGCATAGTAATTAAATTCCCTATCAACCAATTTCATGTGGTGTCATTTCACTGCATTATTCTAAATGGAAATATGTAGAATTTACGCTGGTATAGGACTTCTTATTCTACTCTTTGCTATTTTTGCTGATTGACACATGTCTGGAAGACACCTTAAGAAACAATATAATTAGTCTATTTGCATTGCCTGGAATTAGATGACCTTTGGTTTTGGCAGTAATTAGACTATCCCTGCTGTACCCTGTTACTTACTGGTAGTCACTAACCAGGCAGAAAAGGAGTCCAAGCAGTTCATTTGGTGAGCTACAAAAGCTTTTCAAATGTCATTAAAATGAACAGGAAATTATAATTAATAATGCAGTCTTGTTTTATGGATGTGTCCCACAGATAAAACGTGGCCAGCAGCAGTTTTTATTTAGGCAAAAATCTCCTTAGAATAAAGGAATATTCTCAGGTGCTACCTGAGAGTATGTACATGTTCTGAGTGTTTTCTGCTCAAGACGTGCTTACATAGTGAGCCTTATTTTTATCAAAGTTGTTTATAACTGGTTCTCTACAGCTAATGAAAAATGTACATAGCTGCATATTTTATTTATATAATGCAAAGCCACATCCCTTATATAATGTTTCAATATAATTTATTATTTTTTTCATAAAAGATATTAAAAGGCAATGTTGTAAATTTTCAATAATTTTTACACTATTCACAGAGACTAGAAAAATCACTAAAAATAAAATTCTGAGGTACTTACATGCTTGATCATATATGGATATCTTCCTGCATGAATCCAGCCCTGCAGTAAGATAAATCTGGATTTACAACAAATTGAAGGTCCGTGCTTTCATTTCTAGCAGTTAATTGAGGCACCAAAGTTGATAGACTGGATTAAATAGACTCCTAGTTTAGGTCTTGCTTCGGTGCTTCAAGTTGCATGGTAGAATGAATCAAAGTCATAAGGTACCCATAGCAAATTACTCACCAGAGCTGAATTTTACACAAAATATAAGGACTGTGTTGAAGATTTACCAGTAAGTGATGGCTGCATTGCATCACCTGGTTAAAATAATTGATCTATGCATTTTTGTGATTGTCTTGTAGCACTGTAGCATTAGAAAACAAATGAGGCATATTCAAAGGACAGTATTAAAAACTAAGAATGACCACAGTATATTAACTTCGTGCTCTCCTTTTGCTGATTGTAATGGCTGTCAGTTAAAGGCCCTTTACATTCATTAATGCTGAATACAAACAAAAAGGGGATTTTCTCCAGAGTATGATTGGAACCTTATTTGGGGGGTTGCAAACATCAGTCCCTAATATTTTTGTGAAATAAGTAAGTATTATCTATTTTTATATACACATCAGAAGAGTTATTCTCTTTGCTGAATGCATCGTATGCTGCAGCTCTGCATGCAATTTTATGTCTCCGGTGTTATAAATAAGCATCAAATGTTAAGAATTTAATTTAAATTCAAGTTAATGTTAACATGATGTAGAATTATATGCATTTGAATTAAGTGATTTTTAAATCTAAAGCAGCAGATACATTTTTCGCTGCTGACACCGCTGCTTCAAATCCTCAACCAGCAAGTAGTTTGGAAAGGTCAGCAAGTTGAATTTTATTCTGAGGAAAAAGATTTTTTCTACCTTACTTTAAGCATCCGAGTCCTGAACCTTAGAACAGTAATCTTTCTGTGGCCAGAGGAAATAAAATAGAGGTACTGTTCTGTAGTGATGCCTATTTCTCTATTTTTGCCTCTGAATACAAACTTAAGGGTAAGATACGCAGGATGTTTAATTTCAACTTAAACATCTGATTTTAAGTTTCAAGACTGAAATACATTGATCATACCATTCTCTAAGCTTTCACAGATGTGTCTAAGTATCATCAAAGAGTTCAGCTGAAAGAAAAATTAACTTCAGTATTCATATTGCAGTTCTGTAGTCAAACCCCAACAAGTTCACTGAAAGAGGGCTAGAGACCCATGTTACCATACTACCCTGTCCTTCTGTTGTTTGGGGCTTTTTTCCCTAACTTTTAATTAAGAAGCCAGTTTATTAGAAGTTCATTTAAAGGTGTTCCTCACTTACTTGCTGAAAGAGTTAAAACTTTACAGTGACACAGCTAAGATTTC
Organism: Sclerurus mexicanus; assembly: GCA_013396755.1. Lineage (NCBI taxonomy): Eukaryota > Metazoa > Chordata > Aves > Passeriformes > Furnariidae > Sclerurus > Sclerurus mexicanus. Next base: position 595,318 of record VWZF01004328.1, read on the forward strand.
TGAGCACTCAGAGAACCTGAATCAGTCTTGACAGTAACAGTAGGCAGGTGGTCACAAAAATGAATAAATTAATTTAGAACATTTAGGAATTGCTATTAAAAACAGAAGATTGACAACTTGCAGACTTTTCTCTCCCTCAGGCTTGAAAAATATTTTTTTTCAGTCTTTTGAAACACTGGTTCAGTGAGATGCCAGACTTGTAAATGGAACTTTCAATACAAAATAGCTATTTTCTGGTTTTTTTTTTTTTTTTTTGTATGTATGTATTATTGAATTTGATTTTATAAAAAAATATCAATCACAGAAACAACCAGTTAGCAATAAAATTGCATCAAGTGGATGCATGCCTAGAACACTGTTGGCAGAGAGCTAGCCTTTAATAGATTCAACTGTCTGAAAAATCAGACACTCTATAATTGTCTGATGAAATGGAAAGATAGAGGCACCTCCACAGGCTGCCAATCCTCTCCCATTTTAAATATATTTGTATCTAAATACAAACACATCATAAACTTCAGGGCTTTTTTTTTTATTAATTTTTGACAATATGTATGTCACATTGAACTAGTTTTGCACAATAAGCTAAGATTGAATCTTCAGTTTTAATAGCTGTTGTTAGCTGACATGATCCAAAAGTTTCACATTGTTTAGCTACAAGTGGTAAAATACGTGAATTTTTTTCTCTCATTCAAAGTATAAGAATGGAAAACAGCCCCTATACAATGTGATTCATCCCTGAGATAGTGACATTTGGTTATAGAAGTTCATTAGTTACTCAAAATATTTATCAATCTCTATACTGAAACTGTAAATCTGAAATTCTTAAACAATTCTTAGTGACAACTGTTTGAATACTGGCACAGGCTCCCCAGGGAAGTGGTCACAGCACCAAGCCTGCCAGAGTTCAAGAAATATTCAAGAATGATCTTCTATGATCAGACTTGGACAAGCAGCTACTACTTGGCTGAAAGAAGAAGAGGAGAGGAGAGGAGAGGANGAAAGGAAAGGAAAGGAAAGGAAAGGAAAGGAAAGGAAAGGAAAGGAAAGGAAAGGAAAGGAAAGGAAAGGAAAGGAAAGGAAAGGAAAGGAAAGGAAAGGAAAGGAAAGGAAAGGAAAGGAAAGGAAAGGAAAGGAAAGGAAAGGAAAGGAAAGGAAAGGAAAGGAAAGGAAAGGAAAGGAAAGGAAAGGAAAGGAAAGGAAAGGAAAGGAAAGGAAAGGAAAGGAAAGGAAAGGAAAGGAAAGGAAAGGAAAGGAAAGGAAAGGAAAGGAAAGGAAAGGAAAGGAAAGGAAAGGAGAGGAAAAAGGAAAGGAAAGGAGAAAAGAGAAAAGAGAAAAGAGAAAAGAGAAAAGAGAAAAGAGAAAAGAGAAAAGAAAAACAATTTTTTTTTTACTTTCCTTATATTTATCTGATAATACCTTTCAAGATTATTTTAGGAATTTTCTCATCCAGCAACATCATATTAGTTCATAAGTTGCCAAACATGATGATGATGATGTTTCATTTTGATAGTAAGGAAGTATGTAGTGCATAAGTAAGGAGTAAAGCTTCAGACTATCTGATAGAGTGCCTTGTCATGCTACTTTCCTTCATTAACAGATTCTTGTGTTAGTCATTTCATGTTTACTGAATCCCTTATTTTTTGATCTGCTGGGTGAAGGTAAATGCTCTTGACTAGCCTAATTTAAAACAATATTATTATCTTAAAAAAGTCAACTGAAAATATTTGTCTAGATGAGGGTTAATATAGAAGAAACTGTTACTCTTTTCTATGTATACTATTACTTTGGCAGTATTCTGTGGGTCTGGGGATAAATGAAAAGACACACACACAACCCCAAAAACCCCTGTAGCTAAAACATGGATGCATACAAGGTATAAATTCTATTTTTATTCATAAATAGTGTAATTGGAGTAACCCATATTAATTTATAGAATTTATAACAAACAAACCCAAGGTGTTGATTACTCTTTAATCTGAAATAATTTTAAATAAAGAAATAGGGGTAGAGTATTTAATCTGCAAATATTCTATATTTCTCATTTCTCTGCCAAGTAAGACACAGAATACTTAGAAGTTCTTTGAAAGTTATTAAAACAAACTGTCATCAACAGCTTAAGATGTTAAAATAGAAAGTTGTCACTAACATTTTATCTATGCAAAAAGAGATTTCTAATCTCAAGATATGGTGGTAAAAATGACACATAAATGGTAAACAGAAATACAGTATAAAGGTGTCTCTTCTCTTTTGCATCTCCAGCTGCTTTCCTCCTCAGCCCTATTCAAATTTATTGCTGAATTTTTTCAAGGTTATAAAGTCCTGGAGTGTAACACAACCTTACATAATGCTTCCCTCAACTTTTATAGTAGAGGTGTGATTTACTGTTGCAGTAAAACTCTGCTGTCAAGTATTTTCTAACTGCTTATATCTCTTCTGTTGATGAATAAAATGTAAAATGAGATTCCCATATGAATATGTAATTGAAGACAAAGTTACTTATTGCAAACTACTTTGAGAAACAAAATAGATTTAGATATGTTAATTTAACACTGACACAAAAACATCTACAATGTGTAATTCTTATCTTTGATACCCAGGAGCTTCAAAATTGAAGCAGACTTAAAAAAAACAAACAAACAAACAAAAAATACTTTGACTCTGTAATTGCACAGGCATAAGTAATTTCTGGGTTTGACTTCTGTATCAAACAATTGGTTCATTACTGCTCTTTTCATAGTAGAGTTCAAATCTGATCCAAAAGCAACACTGTCCAAGCTGTTTCTATATATTCCAGTAATACTTCAGGTTTTTTAATCAGGATTTACATTCCTAAATGCTAGAATTCTGAATTTTGCAAAGAAAAAGCCATAAACCATTTTATTCATACAAAAATTGACACGTGCCAACAAGAAAAATAGATTTTACACCTGCTCACTTTCCCCTTCATTCATTATCTGTTGACTTTTCTCAGCAATCTTGCATGAAGATAGAAGTATAAAAGGAAGGAAGGAAGGAAGGAAGGAAGGAAGGAAGGAAGGAAGGAAGGAAGGAAGGAAGAAAAGAA